>CM038678.1:666080648-666170168 GCA_021605205.1 Aegilops longissima
AAAATAAGTCGAAGATAGAAGAGCCCAGATTCCAAATGAACAAATGGGAACTCGAAAAGGATCCTTCTGATTCTCAAAGAATGAGGGGCAAGGGGATTGATACCGAGAAAGATTTCTTCTTATTATAAGACGTGATTTGATCTGCATATGTTTGGTAAAAGAACAATCTTCTCCTTTAATCATATCATAAATGGAAAGTGTTCAATTAGAACATGAAAATGTGACTCAATCTTCTCCTTTCAATGCGGGTCGAAGCCTATGGTTGCCCGGATGGTTGAATGTTGTTAATGAGAATAGTAATTCTCTTTTCTTAACAATAGGACCTGGGGATTTCTTGGTTCATCATGCTATTGCTCTAGGTTTGCATACAACTACATTGATTTCAGTAAAGGGCACTTTAGATGCACGCGGTTCCAAATTAATGCCAGATAAAAAGGATTTTGGATATAGTTTTCCTTGTGACGGCCTGTATGCCAAGCGGTACTTGTGATATTTCTGCTTGGGACGACTTTATTTGGCAGTTTTCTGGATGTTAAATACCATTGGGTGGGTTATGTTGGGGAACGTAGTAATTTCAAAAATTTTCCTACGATCACGCAAGACCATGGTGATGGCATAGCAACGAGAGGGAAGAGTGTCCGTCCACGCACCCTCGTGAGACCGAAAGCGAAGCGTTATAACAACGCTGTTGATGTAGTCGACGTCTTCACGACCCGACCGATCCAAGCACCGAACGACGGCACCTCCGAGTTCTGCACACGCTCAGCTCGATGACGATCCCGGACTCGATCCAGCAAAGTGTCGGGATGAGTTCCACAACCTGACGGCGTGGTGGCGATGATGATGCTCCACCGACGCAGGGCTTCGCCTAAGCTCCGCGACGATATGACTTCTCCAGCGCAGGCTTCGCCTAAGCTCCGCGACGATATGACCGAGGTGGAATATGGTGGAAGGGGCACCGCTGCGGCTAAGGAAAGATCCGTGATCAACTTGTGTGTCTTGGGGTGCCCCTGCCCCGTATATAAAGGAGCCAAGGGGAGGTGGCCGCCAAGAGGAGGAGGCGCCTAAGGAGTCCTACTCCCTCCGGGAGTAGGACTCCCCCAATCCTAGTTGGAATAGGATTCCTGAGGGGAGAGAGAGAGGGGGGCGGCCCACCTTTCCTAGTCCTAATAGGACTAGGGAAGGGGGCGCGCATGCCACCACCTAGGGCTGGCCCTTCTCCTTTCCTCCAAGGCCCACTATGGGCCCATGTAGTTCCCGGGGGTTCCGTAACCTCTCGGTACTCGGTAAATTCCGATTTCACTCGGAACCTTCCGATGTCCAAATGTAGGCTTCCAATATATCAATCTTTATGTCTCGACCATTTCGAGACTCCTCGTCATATCCGTGATCACATCCGGACTCGAACAACCTTCGTGCATCAATACTTATAAACTCATTATGACCGCCATCGAAGCGTTAAGCGTCACGGACCCTACGGGTTCGAGAACTATGTAGACATGACCGAGACACCTCTCGGTCAATAACCAATAGCGGACCTGGATGCCCATATTGGCTCCTACATATTCTACGAAGATCTTTATCGGTCGGACCGCATAACAACATACGTTGTTCCTTTGTCATCGGTATGTTACTTGCCCGAGATTCGATCGTCGGTATCCAATACCTAGTTCAATCTCGTTCTCGGCAAGTCTCTTTTCTCGTTCCGTAATACATCATCTCACAACTAACACATTTAGTTGCAATGCTTGCAAGGCTTATGTGATGTGCATTACCGAGAGGGCCCAGAGATACCTCTCCGACAATCGGAGTGACAAATCCTAATCTCAAATATGCCAACCCAACATGTACCTTCGGAGACACCTGTAATGTACCTTTATAATCACCCGATTCGTTGTGACGCTTGGTAGCACCCAAAGTGTTCCTCGGGCAAACGGGAGTTGCATAATCTCATAGTCATAGGAACATGTATAAGTCATGAAGAAAAGCACTAGCAACAAACTATACGATCAGGTGCTATGCTAATGGAATGGGTCATGTCAATCAGATCATTCAACCAATGATGTGATCCCATTAATCAAATAACAACTCCTTGTTCATGGTTAGGAAACATAACCATCTTTGATTAACGAGCTAGTCAAGTAGAGGCATACTAGTGACACTCTGTAGGTTTATGTATTCACACATGTATTATGTTTCCGGTTAATACAATTCTAGCATGAATAATAAACATTTATCATGATATAAGGAAATAAATAATAACATTTATTATTGCCTCTAGGGCATATTTCCTTGAGCTCCCACTTGCACTAGAGTCAATAATCTAGATTACACAAGAATGATTCTAACACCCATGGAGTCTTGGTGCTGATCATGTTTTGCTCGTGGAAGAGGCTTAGTCAACGGGTCGCAACATTCAGATCCGTATGTATCTTGCATATCTCTATGTCTCCCACCGGACCAAATCCGGATGGAGTTGAAGCGTCTTTTGATGTGCTTGGTTCTCTTGTGAAATCTGGATTCCTTTGCCAAGGCAATTGCACCATATTGTCACAAAAGATTTTCATTGGACCCGATACACTAGGTACAACACCTAGATCGGATATGAACTCCTTCATCCAGACTCCTTCATTAGCTGCTTCCGAAGCAGCTATGTACTCAACTTCACATGTAGATCCCATAACGACGCTTTGTTTGGAACTGCACCAACCGACAGCTCCACCGTTTAATGTAAATCGATCCGGTTTGCGATTTAGAATCGTCCGGATCAGTGTCAAAGCTTGCATCGACGTAACCGTTCTTTACGAACTCTTTGTCACCGCCATAAATGAGAAACATATCCTTAGTTCTTCTCAAGTACTTAAGGATGTTCTTGACCGCTGTCCATGATCCACTCTGGATTACTTTGGTACCTGCCTGCTAAACTTACAGCAAGGCACACATCAGGTCTGTACACAGCATTGCATACATGATAGAGCCTATGGCTGAAGCATAGGAACATCTTTCATTTTCTCTCTATCTTCTGCGGTGGTCGGGCATTGAGTCTTACTCAATTTCACACCTTGTAATACCGCAAGAACCCTTTCTTTGCCTGATCCATTTTGAACTTTTTCAAAACTTTATCAAGGTATGTGCTTTGTGAAAGTCCTATTAAGCGTCTTGATCTATCTCTATAGATCTTAATGCCCAATATGTAAGCAGCTTCACCGAGGTCTTTCATCGAAAAACTTTTATTCAAGTATCCCTTTATGCTATCCAGAAATTCTATATCATTTCCGATCAATAATATGTCATCCACATATAATATCAGAAATGCTCTGAGCTCCCACTCACTTTCTTGTAAATACAGGCTTCTCCAAAAGTCTCAGATAAAACCAAATGCTTTGATCACACTATCAAAGCGTTTATTCCAACTCCGAGAGGCTTGCACCAGTCCATAAATGGATCGCTGGAGCTTGCACACTTTGTTAGCTCCTTTGGATCGACAAAACCTTCTGGTTGCATCATATACAACTCTTCTTCCGTAAATCCATTCAGAATGCAGTTTTAACATCCATTTGCCAAATTTCATAATCATAAAATGCGGCAATTGCTAACATGATTCGGACGACTTAAGCATCGCTTCGGGTGAGAAGGTCTCATCGTAGTCAATCCCTTGAACTTGTCGAAAACCTTTTGCAACAAGTCGAGCTTTATAGACGATAACATTACCATCAGCGTCGGTCTTCTTCTTGAAGATCCATTTATTCTCAATTGCTTGCCGATCATCGGGCAAGTCAACCAAAGTCCACACTTTGTTCTCATACATGGATCCCATCTCAGATTTCATGGCCTCAAGCCATTTTGTGGAATCTGGGCTCACCATCGCTTCTTCATAGTTCGTAGGTTCATCATGTTCCATAACATGACTTCCAAAATAGGATTACCGTACCACTCACAGTGCGGATCTTGCTCTGGTTGATCTCTGAAGTTCTGAGAAACTTGATCTGAAGTTTCATGATCATCATCATTAGCTTCCTCCTATTTGGTGTAGGTGTCACGAAACTGTTTTACGTGATGTACTACTTCTCAATAAGGGAGTAGATACGATTATCTCATCAAGTTCTACTTTCCTCCCACTCACTTCTTTTGTGAGAAACTCTTTCTCCAAAAAGTTTCCAATTTAGCAACAAAAATCTTGCCTTCGGATCTGTGATAGAAGGTGTACCCAACTGTCTCCTTTGGGTATCCTATGAAGACACATTTCTCCGATTTGGGTTCGAGCTTATCAGGTTGAAGCTTTTCACATAAGCATCGCAGCCCCAAACTTTCAAAACGACAACTTTGGTTTCTTGCCAAACCACAGTTCATAAGGCGTCGTCTCAGCGGATTTAGATGGTGCCCTATTTAAAGTGAATGTAGCCGTCTCTAAAGCATAACCCCAAAACGATAGCGGTAAATCAGTAAGAGACATCATAGATCGCACCATATCTAATAAAGTACGACGATTCGACGTTCGGACACACCATTACGTTGTGGTGTTCGGTGGCGTAAGTTGCTAAACTATTCCACATTGTTTCAAATGTAGGCCAAACTCGTAACTCAAATATTCTCCTCCACGATCAGATCGTAGAAACTTTATTTTCTTGTTACGATGATTTTCCACTTCACTCTGAAATTCTTTGAACTTTTCAAATGTTTCAGACTTGTGTTTCATTAAGTAGATATACCCATATCTGCTCAAATCATCTGTGAAGGTGAGAAAATAACGATATCCGCCATTTAGCCTCAACATTCATTGGACCACATACATCGGTATGTATGATTTCCAATAAATCTGTTGCTCTCTCCATAGTTCCGAGAACGGTGTTTTAGTCATCTTGCCCATAAGGCACGGTTCGCAAGTGCCAAGTGATTCATAATCAAGTGACTCCAAAAGTCCATCAGCATGGAGTTTCTTCATGCGCTTTACACCGATATGACCTAAACGGCGATTGCCACAAATAAGTTGCACCATCATTATCAACTCTGCATCTTTTGGTTTCAACATTATGAATATGTGTATCACTACTATCAAGATTAAGTAAAACAAACCATTCTTCAATGGTGCATGACCATAAAAGATATTATTCATATAAATAGAACAACCATTATTCTCTGATTTAAATGAATAACCGTCTCGCATCAAACAAGATCCAGAAATAATGTTCATGCTCAGCGATGGTACTAAATAACAATTATTTAGGTCTAATACTAATCCGAAGGTAGATGTAGAGGTAGCGTGCCGACATGATCACATCGACTTTGGAACCATTTCCCACGCGCAGATCGTCACCTCGTCCTTAGCCAATCTTCGCTAATCCGTAGCCCTGTTTGAGTTGCAAATATTAGCAATGAACCGGTATCAAATACCAGTGCTCTGCGAGTATTAGTAAGGTACACATCAATAACAAGTATATCACATATACCTTTGTTAACCTTGCCATCCTTCTTATCCGCCAAATACTTGGGGCAGTTCCGCTTCTAGTGACCAGCCTGCTTGCAATAGAAGCACTCGATTTCGTGCTTAGGACCAGACTTGGGTTTCTTCTCTTGATCACAACTTGCTTGCCGCTCTTTTGAAGTTTCCTTTTCTTTCCTTTGCCCTTTTCTTGAAACTAGTGGTTTTGTTAACCATCAACACTTGATGCTCCTTTTGATTTCTACCTCCATGCTTTCAAAGATCGCGAAGAGCTCGGGCATTGTTTTGGTCATCCCTTGCATATTATAGTTCATCACGAAGCTCTTGTAGCTTGGTGGCGTGATTGGAGAATTCATCAATGACGCAATCATCCGGAAGATTAACTCCCGTTGAATCAAGTGATTGTTATATCCGGACATTACGAGTATATGCTCACCGATGAACCGTTCTCCTCCATCTTACAGCCATAGAACTTATTGGAGACTTCATATCTCTCAATCCGGGCATTCGCTTGGAATATTAACTTCAACTCTGGAACATCTCATATGCTCCATGGTGTTCAAAACGACGTTGAAGTCCCGGTTCTAAGCCGTAAAGCATGGCACATTGAACTATAGAGTAGTCATCGCTTTGCTTTGCCGACGTTCACAACTTCTCGCGCAGCCCTTGCACCAGGCCTGGCACCTAACGGTGCTTCCAGGACGTAATTCTTCCGTGCAGCAATAAGGATAATCCTCAAATTACGGACCCAGTCCGTGTAATTGCTGCCATCATCTTTCAACTTTGCTTTCTCAAGGAACGCATTAAAATTCAATGGAACAACAGACGAGCCATCTATCTACACATCATAGACAAGCAAGATACTATCGGTACTAAGTTCATGATAAATTTAAGTTCAATTAATCATATTACTTAAGAACTCCCACTTAGAAAAATATCCTCAATTCTCTAAGTGATTGCGTGATCCATATCAACTACACCATGACCGATCATCACGTGTGATGGAGTAGTTTCAATGGTGAACATCAATATGTTGATCATATCTACTATATGATTCACGCTCGACCTTCGGTCTCCGTGTTCGAGGTCATATCTTATATGCATAGCTCGTCAAGTATAACCTGAGTATTCGCGTGTGCAACTGTTTTGCACCGTTGTATTTGAGCGTAGAGCCTATCACACCCGATCATCACGTGGTGTCTCAAAGACGAAGAACTTTCATAGCGGTGCATACTCGGGAGAACACTTCTTGATAATTTAGTAAGGATCATCTTATAATGCTACCGTCAATCAAAGCAAAATAAGATGCATAAAGGATTAACATCACATGCAATCAATATAAGTGATATGATATGGCCATCATCATCTTGTGCTTGTGATCTCCATCTCGAAGCACCGTCATGATCACCATCGTCACCGGTAGCGACACCTTGATCTCCATCGTAGCATCGTTGTCGTCTCGCCAACTATTGCTTCTCGACTATCGCTACTGCTTAGTGATAAAGTAAAGCAATTACATGGCGTTGCATTTCATACAATAAGCGACAACCATATGGCTCCTGCCGATTGCCGATAACTCGGTTACAAAACATGATCATCTCATACAATAGCATCACGTCTTGACCATATCACATCACAACATGCCCTGCAAAAACAAGTTAGACGTCCTCTACTTTGTTGTTGCAAGTTTTACGTGGCTGCTACGGGCTGAGCAAGAACCGTTCTTACCTCGCATCAAAACCACAGCGATACTTCGTCAAATAGACTCCGTTTAACCTTCTCAAGGACCGGGCGTAGCCACTCGATTCAACTAAAGTGAGAGAGCAGACACCCGCCACCACCTTTAAGCAACGAGTGCTCACAGCGGTGAAACCAGTCTCGCGTAAGCGTACGCGTAATGTCGGTCCGGGCCGCTTCATCTCACAATACCGCTGAACCAAAGTATGACATGCTGGTAGGTAGTATGACTTGTATCGCCCACAACTCACTTGTGTTCTACTCGTGCATATGACATCAACGCATAAAACCAGGCTCGGATGCCACTGTTGGGGAACGTAGTAATTTCAAAAATTTTCCTCACGATCACGCAAGACCATGGTGATGGCATAGCAACGAGAGGAAGAGTGTCCGCCCGTACCCTCGTGAGACCGAAAGCGAAGCGTTATAACAACGCGTTGATGTAGTCGTGCGTCTTCACGACCCGACCGATCCAAGCACCGAGCGTCGGCACCTCCGAGTTCTGCACACGTTCAGCTCGATGGCGATCCCGGACTCGATCCAGCAAAGTGTCGGGATGAGTTCCGTCGACCTGACGGCGTGGTGGCGATGATGATGCTCCACCGACGCGGGGCTTCGCCTAAGCTCCGCGACGATATGACTTCTCCGCGCGGCTTCGCTTAAGCTCATGACGATATGACCGAGGTGGAATATGGTGGAAGGGGGCACCGCACACGGCTAAGGAAAGATCCGTAGATCAACTTGTGTGTCTTGGGGTGCCCCCTGCCCCCGTATATAAAGGAGCCAAGGGGGAGGTGGCCGGCCAAGAGGAGGAGGCGCACCAAGGGAGTCCTACTCCCTCCGGGAGTAGGACTCCCCCCCCAATCCTAGTTGGAATAGGATTCCCGGAGGGGGAGAGAGAGAGAGGGGGCGGCCCACCTTTCCTAGTCCTAATAGGACTAGGGAAGGGCGGCGCGCCACCTAGGGCTGGCCTTCTCCTTTCCTCCAAGGCCCACTATGGGCCCATGTAGTTCCGGGGTTCCGGTAACCTCCGGTACTCGATAAATTCGATTTCACTCGGAACCTTTCCGATGTCCAAATGTAGGCTTCAATATATCAATCTTTATGTCTCGACCATTTCGAGACTCCTCGTCATATCCGTGATCACATCCGGGACTCGAACAACCTTGGTGCATCAATACTTATAAACTCATTATGACCATCATCGAAGCGTTAAGCGTGCGGACCCTACGGGTTCGAGAACTATGTAGACATGACCGAGACACCTCTCGGTCAATAACCAATAGCGGGACCTGGATGCCCATATTGGCTCCTACATATTCTACGAAGATCTTTATCGGTCAGACCGCATAACAACATCGTTGTTCCCTTTGTCATCGGTATGTTACTTGCCCGAGATTCGATCGTCGGTATCCAATACCTAGTTCAATCTCGTTCTTGGCAAGTCTCTTTTCTCGTTCCGTAATACATCATCTCACAACTAACACATTTAGTTGCAATGCTTGCAAGGCTTATGTGATGTGCATTACCGAGAGGGCCCAGATACCTCTCCGACAATCGGAGTGACAAATCCTAATCTCGAAATATGCCAACCCAACATGTACCTTCGGAGACACCTGTAATGTACCTTTATAATCACCCGATTCGTTGTGACGTTTGGTAGCACCCAAAGTGTTCCTCGGGCAAGCGGGAGTTGCATAATCTCATAGTCATAGGAACATGTATAAGTCATGAAGAAAAGCACTAGCAACAAACTATACGATCAAAAGCTATGCTAATGGAATGGGTCATGTCAATCAGATCATTCAACCAATGATGTGATCCCATTAATCAAATAACAACTCCTTGTTCATGGTTAGGAAACATAACCATCTTTGATTAACGAGCTAGTCAAGTAGAGGCATACTAGTGACACTCTGTAGGTTTATGTATTCACACATGTATTATGTTTCCGGTTAATACAATTCTAGCATGAATAATAAACATTTATCATGATATAAGGAAATAAATAATAACATTTATTATTGCCTCTAGGGCATATTTCCTTCAGGTTACTTTTTATTGACATTGGAAACATATCACATTATGGCAGGGCAACGTTTCACAATTTAATGAATCCTCCACTTATTTGATGGGATGGTTAAGAGATTACCTATGGTTAAACTCTTCACAACTTATCAATGGATATAATCCTTTTGGGATGATTAGTTTATCGGTATGGGCGTGGATGTTCTTATTTGGACATCTTGTTTGGGCTACTGGATTTATGTTCTTAATTTCCTGGCGGGGGTATTGGCAGGAATTAATTGAGACTTTAGCATGGGCTCATGAACACACACCTTTAGCTAATTTAATTCGCTGGAGAGATAAGCCCATGGCTCTTTCCATTGTGCAAGCAAGATTGGTTGGATTAGCTCACTTTTCTGTGGGTTATATATACACTTATACAACTTTCTTGATTGCCTCAACATCAGGCAAGTTTGGTTAATTTAGTTTGTTTTTTTGTACTGTATCAGCACCTAGTTCATTACTCTTGATAGAGAGGGAGGATCTGCCTTTTTAGATTTCTTTTTCTATTTATTTTTCCATCTAGGATTAGAACCGTATACTTGGTAATAATAGCAACGACACATTATGGCAAAAAAAGTTTGATTCAGGAGGGAGAAGAAGCGGCAGAAATTAGAACGAAATATCATTTGATTAGTGAATCTTTAAAAAGACAAGAAGCAAAGTTTCTCCCTTGAGTTTGAGTGAAAAAATGAAAATCGAGAAAATTGCAATCCCTACCGGCGTAATAGTGCACCTACATGCCTTCATCGGCGTTGTTTTTGACCGAAGACCTAGAGCTAACTATTGACATTTTGGGCTATCCGGACACGTGCTTGAGAAATGGTTTATGAGTGTTTGTTACGGGTGCAACAAGATCCAGTTGGTAAGGATAAAATACCCTTTCGTATTTGTATGGATTTCTGGAATTGATAATCATAGAGGAGCCCTCTTTACCATTCTGTATAAATGGACTATTCTATTTGTATAGATATTGGTAGAGGCGTATCAACCCTCTTTATCCACTAGTTACCCTCTTTAGTTTAAGAGTATAGAGCAGTTTGGTAGCTCATAAGGCTCATAACCTTGGGGTTCTTGGGTTCGATTCCCACTACCGGCTCCATACTCCTTCTTTATGATATATGCATGATATAATATATACATCATGCATTTGTATCTGGATTTTTTGATTTCCTAAAAGAGTTTTGGTCTAACAGTTTTTTCTCGGAAGAAGAAAAAAAATAAATAAAAGAATAAAATATGAAAGAAAAGCGTCCATTGTCTAATGGATAGGACAAAGGTCTTCTAAACCTTTGGTATAGGTTCAAATCCTATTGGACGCAATCGTATTTATATCTATTCTTTAAATAACTATACTAAACTAAAAACAAAGAAAACTTTTTTGCATGATTCAAATGAAAAAGCTTTCTCAACAATTCCTATTCTACTAACAAGAGTAGACATGCAAAATTTATTTGTTACTGAAGAGAAAACCGTTCCAGATGTTCCTGAATAGCTTCCTTCAAAAGGATTTCCGCTTGCTCGGTGAATGTCTTGCTAGAAGATATAATTTCTTGGAATTGAGGTTTAGTATTGTCGGGGAGAACTGATCGTGTCCCACGAACACCTACGGGACCTGGGTCCCTTGTGGTTCGGAGGGGGCGGAGGTTGCACAAAGAGCGGATTGAGGCGATGCACACGAGCAGGTTTACCCAGCTTCGGAGCTCTCCGGAGAGATAATACTCCTACTGCTGCTTTAGTGGATTATCTTGTGTTCTTGCTAGGGAGCAACGGGAGCTACAAAACCTAGCCTGAGTGTGGTCTCGTATGAGTATGATGAACTAAGCCGGAGCTGGACCGAACCCTTTCTACGTTGCACTTGGGCCTCCTTTTATAGGCACAAGGGGTTACCACATGGGGCAAGTAGACAAGGGTAAGATAGTAAAAACATAGGTTGGTACACCGCTTTGTACAGTGTACAGTAATCTATACCTAACTCTGACGGCAAGGGACAAGAGTCATCAATGCCCGTCTCGATCGCCCGAACGATGTAACAGGGGACCGTCAAGTCGCCTCCGTTTGCCACGATGGTAGCTTGTCGGCGCCGCTTATCGCTGCTCCCGCTGGCTGCACAGCCCGTCGACAGCGTTTACGGAGAAACCCGTGGCGACATCGTTGGTGGATGAGCTGGGCGGAGATGAAGAGAGGCTGCCGCCCGGCAAGCGCCTTGCATGGCGGAACCTTGTCGGCTTGGGGCTCGGCGCCACCAAGCCTTCGGCAAGCTCCTCTTGCGGGGCCTTGTTCCTTCATACCCTGAGTGGCCTTCCGGCAAGCTCCTCTTGCGGGGTCTTGACTACTTTGTTCTTGAATGGCTCCGAAGGGCCGCAGAGGTTCTTTGGCAGACGCCCGGTAAGGCTTGCCACGGGAACGCTGCGACTGCGCGTGCACAGGTTCGGGGTACTAAGGTACCCCTACTTTTAGTACACCGATAGGAGCCCCCGGGTCTGGGCCATACAAGGTGCCGAGCGCTGTTGGGCCAGGCCCAAAACAGGGCACGGGCACGCGCGGCCTGGGTCCAAACCAAATCCACTCCGTATCCGCCGCGTTCTCCTGTAACAGCACGCGTCAATTGCGGTGTCGTGGGGAAGTGGGCGGCGTGGTCGCCTCATCTGTCGCCTCGCTTCTGCATCCCGCCACGTGGTTCCCATGCTCTTGGGGTCACAGACGGTGGAAATGGGAAACTGGGCCGTTGCGGCAGAGGCAGCAGGTCTGCCCGATTCCTGCTCTTCCTATGCCTTGATTCGCTGGCCAGGCGGCGAGCCCCCACCTTGCTTCTTTAAGAAGGGCGGAAGGGGCCTTGAAGCCGCACTCTCCCATCTCTTCCTTTCCTCGACTTCTGCTCCCTTTCTCTCATTCGTCATGGAGAAAGGGAACCTTGGTTCTTCATCGGCGGCGGCGAGGGTCGCCGCTAGACAGCGCACCCCTCCCAACCTCACGCCCGGGGTGGCAGAGCTAGCCACAAGGGGAAGAGGGAGGGGGCGAGGTCGTGGACGCGGTCGAGACGCTCGGGGAAGAGGCGGACGAGGCGGCGAGCCGTCTCCGCCTCCGCCGGCGGTTCCCCTCCGGGGGCGAGGTCGTGGACGAGGTCGAGGCGCTCGGGGAAGAAGCGGGCGGGGCGACGCGCCGTCTCCGCCCCCGCCGGCGGTCCATCGAGGGCGACCCTTGCGAGTTCTTCGTCGGGCTCTGCGGGCGCCTCGTCGTCGCCTCCGGCTTCCAGCTCCGTTCATGACGCGCGATGGAGTCGAATCCGCCGAGACATCGAGGCGCACATGAGGGGCTGTGGGATCAGCGGCACGCGAGTCCGCGTTGTATTCCCAGCCCCTTATGTGATGTATCTTGATCGTGGATGGAAGGCGTTCACCGCATCCATAGCCTGATGGCGGGTTTACCCTCCATTTTAAGTTAATGGAGGTGATCTCCTCTCGTCAAGGTCTTGGGGATCTTGGCACTTTCGGGCGAAGTGCTGCGTGGATAGCTCCTCCGACAGCGAAGATTCCTCCTCGGCGAGTGACGAGGAGGAGAGCGACAGCGACGGCGAGGGTAGCGGGCCCAACTAGTTGTCGAGGCGTCGCCGCGCGTCACGGCGACCCCATCATCCGCGTCGCGGCTCCTTGAACTCCCCGGGGTCGTCTCCTTGGGAGACTGGAGTAGGGAGGCTGCAGAAGGGAAGAGGATGGCGACAAGGCCGTCAAGTCGATGCGAGGGCGTAGTGCCCTCGGCAGCGTCTTGACGTCCTGCCGCCTGTCTTGAGCCCGCTTCGGCGCCGCCGTTTGGTTAAGCCCTCGGAGAGCCACCGGGATGTTCCCTTGGTGCCTTCTGGCACCTGTAGCTCGCCTAGGTGCTCCTTGCCCTTCTCGCCTCCTTGACCTACCTCCTGAAGATAGGGACAGAAAAAGGATTACGGGCATCCTATCTTTTTAATTTGTAAGCCTTCGGGCCTTATCTGCATTTAAAACTTGTAATCCTCTCTTTCATGTTTTTCATTCTCCACGGACTGTATCCGAGTAGAATGTTTTTAATGAAAAAGGATGCTTGAAAAGGACGAAAGGCTTATCGATACACAGGCCCGGCAACTCGGCTTGCCGCAGCCCCGCAACTCGGCTTGCGGGGCTTGGAATGCTTCGCGCCCTTCTTCTCCTCTTAGCTGTTATTTCAGTTAGAGAACAATTTAGCTAGTGCCGCACTAAGTTATTTTTGTAATATAACTTTATTCTGGGCAAAATTTGCTATGTTACATCCTTTACTCGACTCTTGGCTTTGTTTGTTACTGCCCTACGCTTTTCAGGGAAACTTGCCGGTGCAGGCACCCTTGCCATGAGCGCCGAGTGCGGAACTTCAGCAGCCTGCTGGCGGGGTCTCTACCGACAAGCAACCTTGTCGCGGACTAGCATAACTCACTTAAATTGTTGGCGGACTCGAAACAAAGTAAAGTAGCGACCAGTCACGATTTGGTTCCTTCGCGCACAGGTTTTTTCCATACAAAGCGCGGTCGTTCAAGGAAAATAACTTTAAAAATCGAATGCTCAAACTTTGGCAACTTAGCTTTTACGTCGTTAAGCTTCCGGCAAAGCGAAACTAGGTCACTTCCTTTCACCAGTACTCAAAGCCCTCGGCAGTAGAGAGAAAGGGCCGAGATGTCGAGCCCCGGACCGAAAATGCCCAGGATAAAGGGATCGTCTGGAGAGCTTGAGCTGGTTGATGAATCTGTTTTGAATGGGCCTGCACGCTTCACACTTGGTTACTTGTGCGGTTGCATCTGTAGGGCTTCGGCGGAAGAAACCTTGCGGAAAGCTTTGCGGCAAGTGCTCTTCGCCAATGTGGTGACCACATATGCCTCCATGTATCTCTGCCAACAGCTTCATCCATCTTCCGGCAAATGCACTTCAATTTCACACCGTTGAGTCTTCTTACATACGGGATGTTGTCAACAAACTGGTACATAGTTGACTGCCGGGCTACTTTTCCGCTTCTTCTTGCTCTTGGAAGTTCTCTGTCTGAAGAAAATGGGCGATTTGCTTTGTGCCCATCTTTGGAGCTCTGCGGCTCGACAACAAGGACTAAAGGCTCTTCTATCACTGCGGGAACATCAGCTTCTCGGCAGAACCTGTGGGTCCGCGGAGCTTGATGATCCCGGCAAGCTTGCGGAGCGAAACTTGTCGGGGCGTTTGCTTCAACGATACAAACTGCATGGTTTGTCGGAGCAGACTGCTCCTCAGTGATATTTGCGTTGATTTTAGGGACCTTCTTGGCGGCGGCTTCGGGTAGCTCTGCCGGAAAGTAGTCGCCGAAAATCAATTTTCTCTTCTTGCTTTGTCCTGTTGATGGTGTTACGGTTGGCTGAGTCAGCTTGAGCACAAAAATTCCTGGTTCCACAGGTAACTTAAGTGCGGCACATTTGGAGAGGCCATCAGCTATATCATTCTGAGCTCTTGGAACATGTTCCATTTGCAGGCCTTCAAAGTGCTCTTCTAGCTTCCTCACTTCATCGACGTAAGCTTCCATCAACGGACTCTAGTAATCTTTATTTACTTGGCGGACGACAAGTTGCGAGTCCCCCCTGACAATGAGCTTCTTGATCCCAAGGTCTACTGCAATCCTGAGACCGGCAAGCAAACCTTCATACTCTGCGGTATTGTTTGTTGCTTGTTCCTTGGGAAAATGCATCTGGACTATGTACTTGACGTGTTCTCCGGTGGGTGCGATAAGCAGCACGCCGGCACCGGCGCCTTGCAGCGAGAAGGCACCGTCAAAGTACATCAGCCACTCTTTATTTGCCTCCTTGACGGGGATGCTCGTCTCCGGAATCTCTTCATCTTGCGTTGGCGTCCACTCAGCTATGAATTCTGCCAATGCTCTGCTTTGGATAGTTGAAGTGCTTTCAAACTTGAGACCAAAGCTTGATAGTTCCAGTGCCCACTCGACAATCCTGCCTGTTGCTTCTGGATTTTGCAATACCCTCTTCAGCGGAAAGCGAGTGACAACTGTTATTTCGTGTGCTTGGAAGTAATGGCGCAGCTTTCTCGAGGCCATGAGGAGGCGAAAAGCAGCTTCGCACACCGTAGTACCTTGACCTAGCCCCTGCGCGAAGGGAACCGACAAAATAGTGGGCGCTGCACCATCTTCTTACGTATCTTGTTGCAACCCTGCGCTGATCCGTCCTTATCGGGACCGGAGCTTGTGGCGAAACCCTTGCTTGTCGCTGGATCGCCTTTGCCTCGGTTGCGGCTCATCATCGCTTCCCTCTCCGCTACTAACGCAGCACTAACCACTTGATTGGTTGCCGCTATATACAGCAACAACTTCTCTTGTGGCTTAGGTGCGACAAGTATTGGAGTGGAAGACAGGTATCTCTTCAAGTCCTTAGCGCAGCCTCCGCTTGAGTCCATTTCATTGGACCTGCCTTTTTCAAAATCTTGAAAAGCGGCGAGCGTTCAGCAGAACTTAGAGATGAACCTGCTGAGAGCAGCCACGCAACCGGCAAGCCTTCGATATCCTTGGCGCTTTGGTGCTTCAATCTGCTCAATGGCCTTGATCTTGTCGGGATTGGCTTCAATCCCCGCTGAGACACAAAGAACCGAGAAGCTTGCGGAAGGACTCCAAACACGCACTTCTCGGGGTTGAGCTTGAGGTTGATCTTGCGTAGATTTGCAAATGTTTCATCCAAATCCTGAACCAGAGTTGCTTTGTCCTTGCTCTTGACCACTATGTCATCCATGTATGCTTCTACATTTCTGTGTATCTGTGGTTCAAAGGCATCATGGACTACTCTTGCAAAGGTTGAACCAGCATTCTTTAAACCGAAAGGCATTCGTATGAAGCAGTACGTGCCACATGGTGTAATGAATGCGGTTTTCTCTTCATCCTCTTCTGCCATGAAGATCTGATGATATCCTGAATATGCATCAAGAAATGAAAGCAGATCACATCCAGCCGTGGAGTCAACAATCTGGTCGATACGCGGCAAGGGAAATGGGTCTTTGGGACAAGCTTTATTAACATCAGTGAAGTCAATACAAAGTCTCCATTTCCCATTAGCCTTATGTACAACTACGGATTGGCCAACCACGTGGGGTGGAGGACTCTCGACAAGCCCTGCTGCTTCTAATTTCTTGATTTCTTCGCTATGAACTCTTGGCGCTCCTTTGCTGTTTCCTAACTTTTTGCTTGACGGGCGGCGTGAGGACAGACAGCTAGGTGGTGCTCAATTACTTTCACAGGAACACGGGGATGTCGGATGGTTGCCATGCAAACACATCGACATTCGCCCGCAGAGAAAGCAACGAGCTCGCCTTCCTATTTAGGATCAAGCGTGGCCTTTGTTGGTGAAGGTACCACCGATGCCGTCCTCCTGGCGGGCACCTTCTTGGTCTTGGCGGAGCTGCCATCGTCTTGTTGCACTTGCGGTGGAGCTCGATGGTGCGTCCTCGGCGGTGGCGTAGCACTCCGAGGAGGTGCGCTTGCGGAGTGAGCATGAGCTCTTACGGACTTGGTGGTCTTCTTCCCCGGGAGCTTCGGTGGCAAGTGGTTTGCTTTCATTGCGGCTCTGCATCCGGTAAATCTTGTCGACCGAGATAAGCGCGTCCTTCTTGTCACCATGGACAGAAATGGCGCTTATCGGGTCGGGCATCTTAGTAGGTTGTAAGCATAATGAGGCGGCCATGAACTTGGCGGCGCTGGGCGGCCAAGTATGCCATTGTAGGGCAATGGGAAATCGGCGACGTCAAGCGTGACCCTCTCGGTTCTGAAGTTGAGCTCGCTGCCGAATGTTACCGCAGCGTGATCTTCCCTTTGGGCTTGCTCCTACCTGGTTGATTCCTTGGAAAGTACCAGTTTCTTGAGCTCATTGTCAAGGATTTGAAGTTTCCGAACCACTGCGGAGGAGATCAAATTCAGGCCGGCCCCGCCGTCAACCAACATCTTTGTGACCTTGAGGTTGCGGATGGTTGGTGAGACCAACATCGGCAAGCACCCGACCGCAGTGATGCGATCAGGGTGATCCTCAATGTCAAAGATGATGGGCGTGCTGGACCACTTCGGAGGTTTGCGTGACTCTATGGATGGTTCTGCTGCATTGACCTCACGCATCCATTGCTTGAGTTGGCGGTGCGAGTATGCAGAGCGCACCACCGCAGCGCAAAGGACCTCTGTTGCCTTTTGGAACTCCTGCTCATCAGCTTCATCGTCTTCCATGTCCTCGTCATCTTTATCTTCGTCTTCTTCCTTGTCGCGGCCGCGGGAGGTCTGTCTCCTTGCCGCTGCTTGGCCTTGCATGGCGTCCTCCCCGCCGGTCTCTTTTACTTGCTGCACTGCACCTTCTGGGCCTTCTCCTTGTCTCGCCCGCTCATACTCAGCTCTCAGTAGCTCAACAAGCTGCTCGACTTTCTTGCAGCTCGGAGATCGTGGCCCTTAGTGCGGTGGATTTCTGATCTTGCTTGTTGGAGCTATCGGGCTTGTCGGCGACCGCCCACAGCTTGGCGGTCGGCGTCAACAACAACCTCCTTGCCGGAGCCACCAGCCTTGGCTTTGTTGGCGGCACCATCCTTGCCGGACTGCTCGACAACTAGTACTTCTTGGTTTTCTTCCTCCTGTTGTTTAGCCGCCGGCTCTTTCTTGCAGGCGATCCCTCCTTGTCGACTCTGCTCCCACATTCTCTCTGGAGCCTTCTTCCTTCTTCGTAGCGTGCACTTGTCGGCCGGGCGTAGAGCTCGTGGCGTCTTTCACTTTGCACATCGCCATCTCCTCCCTCATCCTGCGGTTTCGTACATTACGATGAAATGCCTTTGATTACAGCGGCGGGGTGGACGTCCGGGATGTTGTAGTGCACTCGGCGAACCTCTGGATGAACTTCGCGGGGACTCTCCTTCCTTCAGGGCAAGCAGGTGGAGGTCACTCTCACAGCCATGAGGCTTGTGGCGCTGTGAAGGCGCCAACAAATTAGTGGCACAAATCTGCCCAAGAAGAAATTATAGCGCCGGATGGTTATGCAACAGATAATCATTCCGTTTGGTTAATTAACCTCTCGTTAATTGAACCGTCAAACAAAATCAAAAAATGAAACAAGCGATAAAGGGTTTTGAAAACTAGTTCTAAAATGTTCAGGGTTTTCTAAAATACCTATCCTAATATTGGTGGGGTGCACTAATATTTACAAAATGCCAAAACAATTTAAATAAACCAAAACAGAAAAGGGAAATAACAAAAAGAGATAAGAAAATAAAACAGGGAGGGGGATAACCCCCCCCCCTCCGGCCCAGCCAGCCGGCCCCCTCCCCTCTTCCCTTGGCCCATCCCCCCTTCTCCCCCATGGGCCGGCCCGCCGGCCCCAACCCTCCACTATAACCCCCCCCCCCCTGCCAAACCCTAGCCAGCCCCCTCCTCCCCTCGCGCCCCTCCCCCCTCGCTCCCGACCCGATCTGGATCGAGGCAGGGGCACCCCGACCCCGGGCGCCCCCGCCCGTCCACCAACCTCGCCACGCCGCCCGGCCCCGCCCGCCCCGCCTCCAGGCCTCCCTCCTCCTCCTCGCCGCCAGGGAGCTCCCTCCCTCCCCTCGTCGCGCCCCCACAGGCCAGCGGCCGCCACCTGATCGGCTCGGCCTCGCCAGCCTCCTCTCCGGGAGCGCCTCACGGCCTCCTCCCGCCCGGCCTGCCCGACCTCCACCCGAGCACACGGCCGAGACCTGCCCCCCCCTTTGTGAGGCCCCCTCTCCTCCCCTTCCCGTCGTCGGCCGGCTCCGACCGCCCGCCCGCTCGGCCCCCCCTCGGCTTCCCGGCTCCGGCCGTCCAGCGCCGATCGCCCCTCCCGATCCCCTCCTCCCTCTCCCTGCGGATCCGGCCCGTGGCCTCGGCCCGACTTCGCCCGGCCGCCAGTGGCTCCCTCTTCCCCCTTCCTCCCCCGTCGGCGACCCACTCCGGCGCCTAGCGCCCAGAACCCAGCTCCCATCCTCCCCGTTCAGGCCCTCCCCCCCCCGACCAATTCCTCGCTCGGCCCGGCCAAGCCCGCAGCCGCCCGCCGTCGCCTCCCCTCACCGTCGCTGCTGCCCGGCGTGGCCAGTGGCCTTCGACCGCTCCGGCCGCCCAGCATTGATCCATACTGGTGCGCCCCCCCCCGGGCAGGTCGTGCCGAATCGAACAGCGCCAGCGTCGCCCAGCGTCTCCCACCCGCCCTTTGGCCACAGGCCCCTTGTCGTGAGGCCCCACTAAAAATGAAAAAGAATGTTTTAATAAAAGCAGAAACTAAAAAAAATTAAATAAAAAAGCAATTAAACTAATTAACTAATTAATTAATTAATTAATTAATTGGGTAATTAATTAAACTAATTAATTCTGAATTAATTAACACTAATTATTAATTAACTTAATTAACTTAATTAACTAAGGTTAATTAATCGATTAGGTTAATTAAGCTAATAGTGTATGACATGCGGGACCCACATGTCGGGGTTGACTTAGTCAACCACATGTTGATAACGTCGGCATGACATCATCTTGATGTCATAAATGCTATTTCGAAATTAATTAAATAATTAATTAAAATTCCGAAATTAATAAAACCTTTTATAAATCATATCTTTTAATCCGTAATCCGGATTAAAATAATTTCAACATGAAAGTTGCTCGAGCAGCGAGGCGAATTCGGATCGCGATCGTTCGTCCACCACCGTCTCTAACCTATCGAACCTGCAAACTTTCTCCTCCGGTTCATCATCGGCGGGCGTCCGGAGGCAGGACAACTTCCGGATGCTTTCCCCTAAACCGGTACCCTCTTACCACGTTAGAACACGCCTAGCATCGCTTCTTGGCATGTCATGCATCGTTATGCATACATTATCGTGTATTCATTGTTTCTTCCCCTCTTCTCTTGGTGAACTACTGAGACCGGCGCTGCGGTGGCGGTTCGACTACGATCTTGTGACCCCTCTCTCTTGCCGAGCAACCGGGCAAGCCCCCCTTTGATCATCCCGATATCGCCCATTCCATTCTCTCATGCTTGCACTAGATTTTTGCTCTTTGTTATTGTTGCTCCTATTACATTGCATAGCTTTGTTTATTGTAACCTGCTATTGTTACCTACCTTATCCTAAAGCGCTTAGTATAGGTTGGTTAGAGACCCATCGTGACCCCCACCTTGTCCTTGTTGCCTGCTTCATCATTGAAGACCGATCAGCGGGATCGAAGACCAGCCCCGACACGCACATCACTTCCCTTAGTTGCTCGACACTACTAGGTTACTATCGAGTACCGGGGTGAAACCTCTGACACCGATATTAACCACTGTAGTATAGCTATCCGGTTGTGGTCATCGAGGTGATTTCCTCCTTAACCACTTCGTCGACTCTGTCGTGCAACCCCTCAAGTGTGGACCTCGGTGAATCCTCTTATGTTCACCTTGATGACTACATTGAGTGGAATTCACGGGGTGATTCCTCGGGTTTTCCCTTGATGTTTGGACTCACGGTTACTTGGACTTTTACCCTTTGTTACTTGGAAAGGCGAATTGACCACGAGGGTACCAGCGTGTAATGCAGTGATGTGGAGCGGGTTGACTGGAGGTGCCGCGAGATAATTACTGGCGTGGCGGGCATTCCTAGCCCTTGCCGCAAGTCCTCGAGGCAGAACAGCGGGTCACATCTTCGTGAGTCTCTGCTTGTTACCGCGTTCCTAATCCACTCGATTTGGATATTTGATCCGAGGGCCTCGGCTGATAGCACTAACCATCCGTGGGCTAAGTATGGGCGTTCTGCGTCGTATACATCAGCGAAGCTTATTAGGCGTCGGCGGCGGCCGCGCCGGATTGGTTGGTAGCTCACTGCCCTTTTGGGAAGGTAGCTAGGTGCGCTCACGGCCGCCCTCATAGCGTCTGAGGAGTTCGGGGAGATGGCCCATGACCCACAGGGGCATAGGTTTAGTCGGCGTCTGGCCTCTCTATTAAGCCTAGGTCGGGTTGCGGCGTATTGTTTGGCGAGGCGGGCATGACCACAGAAAGTGTGTCGGCGGAGTTAAGCGGCGTGGTGGGTAAGTTGGTGCACCCTGCGGAAGAAAACATCTATCGATAGCCTGTCCTCTGATAGCGGACACTTGGAGTTGTATCGATCGATACAACTAGAACTGGATACTTGAGATGAGACATGGATATGAGCTATGGATTGCGATGAGAATTGGATTGTGATGATAAGCTGGATAGTATGGCTCAGGATTTCTTTCTCGCGAGGAGTCGAGAAAGGATCTCGGCGAGTTGATAACACTACTGCTACTTTAAGTTATGTTACTCTACTCCCTCTTGTTTGCTGCAAGATGGTGGTTTCGGAAGATGCTAGTCTTCGATAGGACTAGGCCTTCTCTCTATTTTGGCATTTACTGCAGCCAGGTTCACATATCTGGCCTTACCTTGATAATGTTGCATATGTAGTGTAGCTCCTTGCTTGCGAGTACTTTGGATGAGTACTCACGGTTGCCTTGTTCCCCTTTTCCCTATCTCTACTCGATTGCTGCTATCGAGGCGATGGAGCCCAGGATCGAGCGCCACCGCCTCGGCGACTACTACTCGGGCGCCTACTACTACGTGCAGCCAGCGGCGGCGACCGGGAGTGACCTAGGAGGATCCCGGCGGGAGGCCTGTCCTCTTCGATCTGTATCCCGGTTTGTGCTAGCCATCTTATGGCACCTTGTTTAACTTATATGCGTACTCGAGATATTGTTGCTTCCGTGACTTCGTCTATGATCGAGCACTTGTATTCGAGCCCTCGAGGCCCACAGGCTTGTATTATGATGCTTGTATGACTTATTTTATTTGTAGAGTTGTGTTGTGATATCTTCCGTGAGTCCTTGATCTTGATCGTACACATTTGCGTGCATGATTAGTGTCTGATTGAATCGAAGCGTCTGAAGTTGATATCGAGCCATTGCTGTAGAATCCCCTTCCACACTCCTTGGCGAAGTCGAGTCTAGACATTGCAAAACTTTTACTAACTTGGCTGTGTGCCTTACGGGCCCACGTCGCCATCGGGTGGTATTAGGATCTTTTACTCCTCGACCTTTACTCGGGGCTCTGAACTCTCTTCTACTCGGGTTAAGCGATTTTACTAACTATCACTAGGATCCGTGACCGCATTCACCCGAAGATGGATATAGCCTTAGTTGTTTTGGAATTGTATTTGAACAATTTCCACCTGTCATTTGACTCCTTTGAAGCGTCTTTGTTTTGGATGGAACCCACGAGGCAGGTAAATGCGCCACCACGGCGGCCATTGGTGCCTCGGGATCACTGCGGTGCTAGCGAGATGATGACCTATCGGGTTATCGGCGGCACCACAGTACACCGTCTATGAGGAGTACCGGGACTCTAACCAGGGAAGCGATGCAGCGCCATCGTCCACCTCTACTCTCGGGAGTATGAGTCCACTCTTGTCTTTTACACGCACATGGTGTTGGAGTGACCATCGATATGGCAGTCCACGATGCTGCTTATGCTGCAGCGACGTCTTCGTCAGAGTATCGAGTTGGACACCTCCCCTTGAGGCACATTGCTATCGCGTCGATGTTGGTGAGGAGGTTACTACTGCTGCTGCCTACACCCTTGTCACGAGAGCCTTTCCACCATCGAACTTTGTTACGCATGCGATGGGCTGGATCGAGCTAACCGAGCTCTTCGCCCGAGTTGTACATCACCGTCGGCACCTCTACCGTGCTCGGCTGATGCACCTTTGTCCGTTCCGGAGAGCTGCGGCGTTCTGCGATCTACCCGCCGGGACCGTGATGCCCGGGGTGTTGGTTGGCGGGCGTGGGAGGCTACTCTCCGCGCTTGGCCCCTTCACGCCACACGGGCGTCGGATTCAGCACCGGTATCCGCGGCCCCGAGTCCAGCGGCGTGGAGGACTATCCTTTGCCGCACTATCGACTTTGAGCTCTGACTACCTCCATGATACCGCGTGGGACTGATGTAAGCTTGCTTGTTAGCATTTGATGTATTCGCCCATGAGCACGTGTGCGCCTATGATGTAGTAGTCTATGTCTTTGGACTCTATGTATCGAACTCTATGCATGATTCCTTTTGTAAGATATGCCAACTACTATGTAGTTCCCATCATGCTACTTTCATTATGCATGTTTCATCATGAATGATTCTTGTCTCTTGCTTAATTTCTCAAATCTTGAACTACCTGTTATATAATAGCGGGATGGTTAGGCCAGCAGGTCGTGGTCGTGGTGCCAACTTCCCACCACCGCTTTGAGTACATGGCGGTATGGTCCAACAGCTTGAGATGAATCGCCGATTCATGGAGAACATGATGGCTCAGTTCCCTCGCCCCAATATGAACCAGCACCCAAGCGGAACAACTCTGCGAGAATTCATCGCTGAACCCCGCGTATACGCAGCTCAACTCAGCCCTTTGGATCTTGATGGTGGCTCCGTGACATCACCTATGAGATGGAGTGCGCTAATGTAGCCCCACCCAGCTATGTCACCTTTGCTTCCTTCTTCTGAAGGGACCCGCAGCTCAATGGTGGGACAGCCACCGCGTACTCTGCCGGTTGGGACACTCATCACTGGCGGACTTCGAGGCTGCCTTCGCGCCCGCTTCATCCCTCAAGGGTCATGGACGGAAGAAGCGTGAGTTCATAACCTCACCCAAGGCAACAAGACTGTTGAAGCCTATCAGCGAGTTCTTGGACTTGTCTCGCTATCTTTGAAGAGGATATTACAAGCGATGCCTTGAGACGGAAAGTTCGTGGCGGTCTTCAAGGCGACATCAAGCTCGCACTTCTAGTGCGACTTTGCTGATTTACCACCTTGGTGAACAAAGCTATCAATGTCGAAACTGTCTGCGGGAATACGAGCTCTAACGAGTATAGCCGTGACACGGGCTCATCTTGGGCCCGTCCTCGCGAAGCGCAAGATATGGATTCCCAATAGCATGTACCAGCCGAATGCATGCTCCAAAGCGAGAACTATGCTACACCTCGTCGCCTACAACTAAGCAGCGAAGCTTCCAGCTCCACCACCCCAAGCTCTGTTCCCACTCCCAATAATGGCTTATGCTTGGTGCGGACAGCGAGGGCACCGTGCTAGAGAATGCAACGAACCAGAATCAAGCGGCCCTTCCGGCTGGCCGTGGAAACACCGAACCGCAACAACAACGGCAAGTCTTATGGGCAAGCTCAGGCCAACCACGTTGATCTGAGCGAAGCTCAAGACCAGCCTGCTCTTTGTGATGGGTACACTCCTCGTAAATTCAGTACACGCATCTGTTTTATTGATTCAGGGCATCGCATTCATTCATGTCGAAGATTTTGCATTCATGCATGGCATTAAAAGCGAAGACATGAATGCTTCACTATTAGTACACACCCCAGCGGGCCAATGTCGGACTTCCATGATTTGCAGCAGCGTCCCGTTGAAATCGAAGGAATGGAATTCCTTGTCTCTCCTATCGTGCTAAAGTCTTGTAGCATTGACCTCATTTTGGGGATGGATTGGTTGAAAGCGCATCTGGCGTCAATCGTTTGCGCCACTAAGACCGTCCATCTGCTGCACCCTTCGATGAAATCGTGGCTACAATGCTAAATCGCGGTTCAAAATGCGAGGCAAGGCTCTATGCATTGAATGCATTGAGCGCGCACCCTCGAGGAATTGAAAACATTCACGTCGTTTGCGATTTCCAAGGCGTCTTTCTGAAGAACTTCGAGGATTCCCCACCTAGGGCTGTCGAATTCGTCATCGACTTGAAACCGGGCACCACTCCTATAATAGCGTCCCTACAAGATGCCGCGCGCATGAACTCCTTGAACTAAAGGAGAAATCGACAAATCTCTTCAAAGCGGCTTCATTAGCCCAAGTTGCTCTCCTTGGGGAGCACCTTCTCTCTTTGTCAAGAAGAAGGATGGGACAAACCGATTGGTTCAAGACTACCGTCCTATAAATCAAGCTACCATTCAGAATAAGTATCCTCTTCCTCGGATCAATGATCTTTATGATCAAGCTGGCTGGTTCGTCGGTGTTCTCGAAACTTCGACTTGAGGTTGGGTTACCACCAGATCCGTGTTCGTGAGGAGGATATCCCCAAGACCGCATTGTGACTCGTTATGGTTCATACGAGTACACCGTCATGTCTTCGGCAACCAATGCTCCAGCCACCTTCTCTGCTTTGATGAACTATATATTCATGGATTACCTCGACAAGTTAAATCGTGGTTTATCTGGATGATATCTGATCTATTCAAGAATGAAGAAGAACATCTGAACATCTTAGTCTTGTCTTTGGAAAAGCTACGAGAGCATCAACTCTATGCCAAGTTCTCCAAGTGTGAATTACGGCTTCCGAAGTAACCTATCTTGGGCATGTCATTTCTAAGGATGGTATTGCCGTCAACCTGA
Source organism: Aegilops longissima (assembly GCA_021605205.1). Taxonomy (NCBI): domain Eukaryota; kingdom Viridiplantae; phylum Streptophyta; class Magnoliopsida; order Poales; family Poaceae; genus Aegilops; species Aegilops longissima. The sequence goes on from CM038678.1 coordinate 666,106,304, forward strand.
GCGAGTTCAGGCTATTCTCGATTGGACTCCTCCGAAGAGCGTTAAGCAAGTCGAAGTTTTCTCGGTCTGCTTGACTATTGCCGTCGATTAAATGAGAACTTCTCCAAGATTGCCAGACCTCGACTAACTTTGTTGCATAAAGGCGTCAAGTTCAATGGGCGAGATAAGTGTCGGGAAAGTTTCCGGGCACTCAAAGACAAGTTGACTTCTGCCCGGTGCTAGCTCCTCCGATACTAAGAAGGACTTCGTCATTTCTTTGCGGCGCTTCTCGTCAAGGATTAGGCGGTGTCCTAATGCAAGAGCGCAAAGTGGTTGCTTATGCCTCTCGGCGATTCGCCCTCACGAGGAGAACTACCCAGTTCACGACCTCGAACTTGCTGCTGTCATTCATGCGCTAAGCGATGGCGACATTACCTTCTCGGTAATCGTTGCGAGATCTACACTGACCACCAAAGTCTGAAGTATCTGTTTACTCAGCGGACCTGAACCTCCGTCGTGCGAGATGGATGGAGGCTATTGCGAGACTTTGATTTGGGAATTTCCTATCGCCGAGCAAGGCTAATGTGATGGCTGATGCTTTGAGCATAAAGTCTTCTGCAACCACCTTGAGTTCACAAAGTTCAGCCCTCACTTGTTGAAGAATTCAGCAGGCTGAACCTCCATATTGTTCCTCAAGGGTTTTCGCTCCCCTCCTCCGGAGTTCATAAGATGAATCTCCGTGTTGTTCCCCGAGGATCCCTCTTTACCACTGGCTGTTGAACCCGATCTCTTGGGCACCATAAAGACAATGCAGGGATCGACTCGAGGTCTACAAGCTTAAACAAGGCGTCGGAAAGGAAATCCCTCATCCTTCACTATTCTTGATGATGGCGCCTTGTACTTCAAAGGCCGCCTAGTGGTGCCTTGTAAGAAGGACAACCTGGATATGACCGGAAGGTTATGCAAGAAGCTCATGATCGCCTCTATGTATCCACCTGGCGGTACAAAGATGTATCAAGACATTAAATCGAGAGATTACGGTGGTCTAATATGAAGCGGGACATTGCTCGCTATGTTTACGAGTGTGGCGTTTGCCGTCGTATCAAAGCGAGAACATCAAAGGCCTCTTTGGAACTCTGCAGCCTATCTCTATTCCCGAATGGAAATGGGACCATGTTGAAATGGACTTAGTCCTTTGGGTTTCCCAAATCGCGAAAGGTAATGATGCTATTCTTGTCGTCATTGACGGCTTTCTAAAGTTGCACATTTTACGGCGGTCAAAAAGCGATCCTTGCTAGCCAGTGTGCAGCGCTCTATATGTCGAAATTGTTTCACTTCACGGTATTCCACTTTGGTTATCGATTCGGACCGTGGCAGCTTATTCACTTCAAGATTACGGGCAAGTTTCCAGAAGCTATGGGGACTCATTTATCTTTCGATCTGCTTTTCATCCATGATCTCAAGGGCAAGTTGAGCGTGTCAGCCAAATTCTCGAAGACATGCTTGAGCTTGTGTCGTCTCATTCGGCAAGAAATGGGAGGAATCTCTCCGTATCTGAGTTCTCTTATAATAATAGCTATCAAGCTAGTCGAAGATGGCCCCCTTGAAGTGTTATATGGGCGAAAGTGCGAACCCCTCGAACTGGTCGAGAAGCGGGAGCGTCCACTCTTGGTCCGGATATTATCCAACATGCCGAAGAACAAGTCCGCATTATTCGCGAGAATCTCAAGACTGCTCGATCGCGTCAAAAGTAATTATGACCGTCATCACAAAGACATGGTCTATCAACTTTGGCGAAAAGGCCTATCTTCGCGTTACACCAATGAAGGGTGCTCACGCCCGGGATCAAGGGCAAGTTAGCTCCTCGCTATATTGGCCCTTTCACTATTACGGAAAGGCGTGGAAAAGTGGCTTATCAAGCTGGAGCTTCCGTCGAACCTTTCTCGGGTTCACGATGTGTTCCACGTGTCCCAACTCGGCGCTGCTTCAAGGACCCAATCCGAGCGATGGACCATGAAGTGCTCGAATTGCAGCAGGACCTCTCCTATAAAGAGCATCCGGTCCGCATTCTCGACCAAGCTGAACGCCGCACCCGTCGGAAAGCGATCAAATTCCTCAAAGTCCGATGGTGAATCACTCGAAGATGAAGCCACACAGGAGCGAGGATCGTCTTGAGATGAATATCCGCACTCTTTCCTTCTACCTCCTAAATCTCGGGGCGAGATTTCTTGTAATGGAGGAGATTTATAGCGCCGGATGGTTATGCAACGATAATCATTCCGTTTGGTTAATTAACCTCTCGTTAATTCGGAACCGTCCAAACAAAATCAAAAATGAAACAAACGATAAAGGGTTTTCGAAAACTAGTTCTAAAATGTTACGGGGTTTTCTAAAATACCTAACCTAATATTGGTGGGGTGCACTAATATTTACAAAATGCCAAAGCAATTTAAATAAACCAAAACAGAAAAGGGAAATAACAAAAAGAGAAAAGAAAATAAAAGCAGGGAGGATAACCCCCCCTCCGGCCAACCAGCCTGGCCCTCTCCCTCTCCTTGGCCCATCCCCTTCTCCCCCCATGGGCGGCCCACCAACCCAGCCGCCACCCTAGACCCCCCATCGGTGGCCAACCCTAGCCACGCCCTCCTCCCCCCTCGCCCCCTCGCCCCCCTCGCTCCCGACCTGATCTAGATCAGGCAAGGCACCGACCGCAGCGGGCCCCGCCGTCCACCAGCCTCGCCACGCCGCCCGGCCCCGCCCGGCCCCCCCCCTCGGTCCTCCCCTCCTCCTCCTCCCCGCCCGGGAGCTCCCTCCCTCCCCTCGTGCCCCCCAGGCAGGCAGCGGCCGCCACCTGATCCGGCTCGGCCTCGCCCCCTCGCCGGAACGCCTCACGGCCTCCTCCCTTGGCCTGCCCGACCTCCACCAGCACACACCGAGAGACCCTGCCCCCCACGCTGTGAGGCCCCCTCTCCTCCCCTTCCCCGTCGGCGACCCGCTCCGCCGACCCGCCCTGTCGGCCCCCCCCCTCCGGCTTCCCCGGCTCCGGCCGTCCAGCCAAGCCGCGCCCCCCCGATCCCCTCCTCCTCTCCCCTGCGGATCCGGCCCGTGGCCTCGGCCCGGCTCGCCCGGCCACCGTGGCTCCCTCTCCCCCTTCCTTCCTCCGTCGGCGACCCACTCCGGCGCCCTAAGCGCCGCCCAGACCCCGCGCCCCCATCCCCCCGTTCGGCCCTCCTACCCCCCACCGATTCCCTCGCTCGGCCGGCCGTGCCCATAACCCGCCCGTCGCCTCCCTCACCGGCGTCGCTCTTGCTTGGCCGTGAGTGCCGTGGCCTCGGCCGCTCCGGCCGCCCAGCCCGATCCGCCTGGTCCCCCCCCCGACCGGGCGGGTGGTGCCAGAATCGAGCAGCGCCTTGCCGCGTCGCCCGCGCCCGTTTGGCCATGGAGCCCTTGACGAGGGCCCCCCCCCAAATGAGCGTTTAATTAAAAAGCGAGCGAAAATGAAATAAATGAATTAAATTAATTACTAAATAATTAATTAATTAATTAATTAAGCAATTAATTAATCTAATTAATTCTAATTAATTAATCATTAGTTAAATTAATTGGGTAATTAATTAAACTAATTAATTCTGAATTAATTAACACTAATCATTAATTAACTTAATTAACAATTAACTAAGGTTAATTAATCGATTAGGTTAATTAAGCTAATAGTGTATGACATGTGGGACCCACACATGTCGGGGTTGACTTAGTCAACCTGTTGGTGATAACGTCGGCATGACATCATCTTGATGTCATAAATGCTATTTCGAAATTAATTAAATAATTAATTAAAATTCCAGAAATTAATAAAACCTTTTATAAATCATATCTTTTAATCCGTAATCCGGATTAAAATAATTTCAACATGAAAGTTGCTCGAGCAGCGAGGCGAATTCGGATCGCGATCCGTTCGTCCACCACCGTCTCTAACCTATCGAACCTGCAAACTTTCTCCTCCGGTTCATCATCGTGAGGCGTCCGGAGGCAGGACAACTTCGGATGCTTTCCCCCTAAACCAGTACCCTCTTACCACGTTAGAACACGCCTAGCATCGCTTCTTGGCATGTCATGCATCGTTATGCATCTGTTATCGTGTATTCATTGTTTCTTCCCCTCTTCTCTTGGTGAACTACTGAGACCGGCCAGCTGCGGTGGCGATTCGACTACTGATCTTGTGACCCCTCTCTCTTGCCGAGCAACCAGGCAAGCCCCCTTTGATCATCCCGATATCGCCCATTCCATTCTCTCATGCTTGCACTAGATTTTTACTCTTTTTATTGTTTGCTCCTATTACATTGCATAGCCTGTTTATTGTAACCTGCTATTGTTACCTACACCTTATCCTAAAGCTGCTTAGTATAGGTTGGTTAGAGACCCATCGGTGACCCCACCTTGTCCTTGTTGCCCTGCTTCATCATTGAAGACCGATCAGCGGGATCGAAGACCAGAGCCCGACACACACATCACTTCCCTTAGTTGCTCGACACTACTAGGTTACTATCAGTACCGAGGTGAAACCTCTGACACCGATATTAACCTGTAGTATAGCTATCCGGTTGTGGTCATCGAGGTGATTTCCTCCTTAACCACTTCGTCGACTACGTCGTGCAACCCCTCAAGTGTGGACCTCGGTGAATCCTCTTATGTTCACCTTGATGACTACATTGAGTGGAATTCACGGGGTGATTCCTCGGGTTTTCCTTGATGTTTGGACTCACGGTTACTTGGACTTTTACCCTTGTTACTTGGAAAGGCGGGTGGACCACGAGGGTACCAGCGTGTAATGCAGTGATGTGGAGCGGGTTGACACGGAGGGTGCCGCGAGATAATTACGGCGTGGCGGGCATTCCTAGCCCTTGCCGCAAGTCCTCGAGGCAGAACAGCGGGGTCACATCTTTCGTGAGTCTCTGCTTGTTACCGCGTTCCTAATCCACTCGATTTGGATATTTGATCCGAGGGCCTCGGCACGATAGCACTAACCATCCGTGGGCTAAGTATGGGCGTTCTGCGTCGTATACATCAGCGAAGCTTATTAGGCGTCGGCGACGGCGGCGTGGCGGGTTGGACTGGTAGCTCCTGCCCTTTGGGAAGGTAGCTAGGTCTGCTCACCGGCCGCCCTACATAGCGTCTTGAGGAGTTCGAGGAGATGGCCCATGACCCACAGGGGCATAGGTTTAGTCGGCGTCTGGCCTCTCTATTAAGCCTAGGTCGGGTTGCGGCGTATTGTTTGGCGAGGCGGGCATGACCACTGGAAAGTGTGTCCGGCGGAGTTAAGCGGCGTGGTGGGTAAGTTGGTGCACCCTGCGGTGAAAAACATCTATCGATAGCCTGTCCTCTGATAGCGGACACTTGGAGTTGTATCGATCGATACAACTAGAACTGGATACTTGAGATGAGACATGGATATGAGCTATGGATTGCGATGAGAATTGGATTGTGATGATAAGCTGGATAGTATGGCTCAGGGATTTCTTTCTGGGGAGTCGAGAAAGGATCTCGGCGAGGTTGATAACACTCTGCTACTTTAAGTTATGTTACTCTACTCCCTCTTGTTTGCTGCAAGATGGTGGTTTCGGAAGATGCTAGTCTTGATAGGACTAGACCTTCTCTCTATTTGGCATTTCTGCAGCCAGTTCACATATCTGGCCTTACCTTGATAATGTTGCATATGTAGTGTAGCTCCTTGCTTGCAGTACTTTGGATGAGTACTCACGGTTGCCTTGTTCCCCTTTTCCCTATCTCTACTCGATTGCTGCTATCGGGGCGATGGAGCCGGGATCGAGCCACCGCCTCGGCGACTACTACTCGGGCGCCTACTACTCGTGCAGCCCGGCGGCGGCGACCGAGAGTGACCTAGGAGGATCCCGAGGCGGGAGGCCTGTCCTCTTCGATCTGTATCCCGGTTTGTGCTAGCCATCTTATGGCACCTTGTTTAACTTATATGCGTACTCGAGATATTGTTGCTTCCGCTGACTTCGTCTATGATCGAGCACTTGTATTCGAGCCCTCGAGGCCCTGGCTTGTATTATGATGCTTGTATGACTTATTTTATTTGTAGAGTTGTGTTGTGATATCTTCCGTGAGTCCTTGATCTTGATCGTACACATTTGCGTGCATGATTAGTGTCTGATTGAATCGAGGCGTCGCAAGGATCTTGTCGTCTACGTCCCCGCGGCCTGCACCGCGATGGTGTAGATCTTTGAGGAACTCCGATGGGTGTGTCCTGCCGTCATACTTCTCGGCACATCTGGTTTGAAATTTCTCTTGTCGGGCCACGGACTTGCCGCAGCTCACGGGTGAGCGCGGGGCAACCTACGCGCGTCTGATAAGTCGCTGGTTCCCCTAGGCGCATGCATGTCGGCAGTGGGCCGGCGCGTTAGTCGGTGTTGGCGGCGCTTCTCTTGGCCTTCGTCACGGGTTGGCGTCTTCTTTTACCGTTCTCGGAGAACTTGGCGCTGGTCGCGGCGAGCTCGCGGATCCGGCAACGCTGTGGAGTCGGCTGTCGAGGTGGATCGGTGAGTCGGCGATCTTAGCCGCCGGGAAGGTGAGTGCAGTGGCTGCTCCCGTAAGTCTCGTCGCCATCAGCTCGTGCCTTGTCGCCTTACCCGCGGCTGCGAGGCACTCGGTTGCCTTGAGCGTCGCCGTTAATGCGAAGCCGATGAGACTACGAATCGTGGCCCTCCATTACGTCGACCTTGTCGGCCGTTGGAGAAGTAGTCTAAAATGGCGAGCTCTTGCCAAGGCTTCCGCTGGTGTGGTTGGCGGCTTAGCGGCGTCACGGGCGAAAAACGGGAGGTGCTCGGACTCCTAACCAAGTTAGGAGGAGCAGCATCCATGGCGACCGTACTCCACTCGTACCAGCATCTTTGAGGTGTATCACGGGTCTCGAGGCCCTCGGGATCCTCGGCTTGGCCTTGATCCAGCGGCGTATGGTGCCGCAAGCATCACGGCTGTCATCCCGCGCCTCACGAGAAGGGCGGCGGTGAAGTCAGACGCCCGGCGCTGCGTTGCCTTGTCTTTGGACTGGCGGCGTTGTGGGCTCTCTCGTCGGCGCCCGTTCCTCCGCCAGCGTTCCCCCACCACGACAGCTCCGATGGTGGTGGGTTCGTATGAGACGGCTCTGCTGCTGCTGAAGACTTCTTCTTGGCGCCATGTTAACGAATGTTGATGAAGAAATTGCTCGTGTGGCGCGGATCGGGTTACGCACAGCCTCGGCCCTTCCTACGGCGCGCAAAAGATGTCGGGGAAGCTGATCGTGTCCCACGAACACCTACGGACCTGGGTCCCTTGTGGTTGGAGGCGGAGGTTGCACAAAGCGGATCGGCGATGCACGAGCAGGTTTACCCAGCTTGGAGCTCTCCGGAGATAATACTCCTACTGCTGCTTTAGTGGATTATCTTGTGTTCTTATACATAGGTCATCGATTAAGCCTTTGGTTAAAAAAGGGCAGGGTGCCCCTTTTTCTAGTAAATAGTTCAAACCATTTTATCGATATGAGTGTTCTATATCAGATAAATTTTACATTAGCTATTTCCGTTTAAATTCGGTACTAATACTAATATAGTTGTAGAAAGAGTACCTCTTTTTGCGGACTTCAAGCAGTTTAGCTTTAACCGTGTTAATGGTCTCACATTCTTGGTTTATAGAGAATCAAAGTTGATTTACCAATGAGTCACGAAATGCTATGGTTCTTCCATATGATTTCTGAATTTATTCAGAAGTAATTAAATCGAGATCGTGCACCCTTTTCTTATTTATCCGAAAAATACTAAAAATATTATAAAGTGCAGCGGATAGATCAATCTATTCTTGAAATAGACAACTTCACTTTACCTCCCTTTCCAAAAGAATCAAAACACCAACCACTACAGTTAGATTTATTAGATTTGTTCCTAAAATATCGGTATTAAGCCCGAAACTGCCAGGCGGATGGCGATGAGCTAAAAAAGCGAAAGAATGGGTTACATTTTCATATGCTCTCCTCTTCTAGATAGGACGAACAAAAGAACAAAGTTTTCGATCACTTACTTCGCCGCCCTTTTTGATCGGTTTTTTAATGCAAATAGATTCAATCTAGTAATTTCTTTTAGATTAAGTCTTCGTCTTGTTTGACGGTAAAAGACTTCCTTTGTTGAAATGTTCCATTCCCAAAATTCCTAAAAAAAGGAAAAACTTTCCACTTTCCTAAACAAGGGCGAGAAATAAGAAGGTGAGCATATCTTCTAAATTAATAATACTCAACTCAGCCCTTCCTAGAATGGGGTATTATCTGTCGATAAATAGATAATTCTAGGAGTAATAAATAGGAGTAAATTAAATAAAGTATTGATATAATTGGAATTGCGAAGCAAATACCAATTTACTAAAAAAATAAAAAAGTATCTAATCGAAATTGAAAGAATATTTTTTAAGATTAAACAAAAGGGTTCGCAAATAAAAGCGCTAGTGCCACAACTAGTCTATAAATTGTTAAAGCTTCCATAAAAGCTAGACTAAGCAATAAAGTACCTCGTATTTTACCTTACATTACGGCTGTCTACTTAATACCTTCTACAGCTTGTCTGCAGCGGTACCTTGACCAACTCGGGTCCAATAGAAGCAAGCCCTACGGCCAATCCAGCAGCAATAACAGAAGCAACAGCAATTAGTGGATTCATGGTGAGTAGTTCCTCGTGTCAAAAAAAGAAATGGTTAAGGATACAATCAACCAATAAATTCTTACTTCTAAGCTCTATTGGGGAGAAGTAAAGTAACTAAAAAGTACAAATTGAAATCAAATTGAAATGATAATGTGAATTGTCCAAACTACATAGAAAGAATTCCATATCCATATATCGGATTAGATAATGAATCTAACCTAGGAATATATAATATAATATCCTATATATACAATTGTTTCTTCTATTTTAAATTTAATTAACTTAATTGCCTCAATCTCAATCTGGATTCACGTGGCAAATAATGATGATATTAGAAATCGGAATGCCCCGAAGGGGAGGGCATCGCCGAATCTAACTTTCTTGTTTAGGTAGTGTATGAATAGGCATGACTAAATCCTTGTATGGCTTCCTCTATTTCTCTATAAAAAGAAATATGACCAAGAGTGGTTCAATGTATATCGAATCTAATTTCTTTTTTTCTATTTCCCATTATTAGATAGTGGGCATAAATCTCATGATAAGTCCCCAAAGATTCATATTGAACTTCAATCGGAACTTCTCTTGACCCAATGACGCGTTGATCCAGGTTCCATCGTAGCCACAAGGGACTATCTAAACTGATTAGTTTTTGTCTATAAGCTCCCAGTGCATCATAAGAACTAGAAAAATGGGGTTCTTTATCTTTCCTATATTTAGAATTATTATTATTATTGTAATTTACTTTTAGATTTGGGTAGTTTCTGCAACTATTATATCTATTTGCACAAATACCTCGACGCTTTCCAATCGTTAATACATAAAGCCCGATAAGCATGTCTTGGGTTGGTACGCAAATAGGATCCCCAATAGCGGGAGATAAGAGATTCATATGAGAAAATATAAGTAAACAGGCTTCTGCCTGAGCTTCCAAGGATAAAGGTAGATGAACATCCATTTGATCTCCATCAAAGTCCGCATTGAAACCCTTACACACTAATGGGTGTAAAGAAATAATACGCCCCTCTACTAAAGTGGGTTGAAAGGCCTGTATGCCTAATCTATGCAGGGTAGGTGCTCTATTTAACAGTACAGGATGTCCCCGCATAACTTCTTGAAGTATTTCCCATACAATGGGTTCTTTTTCCCAAATTTTCCTTTTAGCAATCCTTACATTAGAAGTGGCGTGTTTCGTGATTAAATCGCGAATTACAAATAGCTGAAAAAGCTTTATTGCTATCTCTAGAGGCAATCCACATTGATGTAATGAAAGCGAAGGACCCACAACAATGACAGAACTCCCCGAGTAATAGACCCGTTTCCCAAGCAGAGTCTCGCGAAACCTTCCCTCTTTACCTTCAGTTACATCTGAAAGTGATTTGTATACTTTATTGTGACCATCCCGTGTCGGTTGCCCGCGGGACCCACTATCAAGAAGTGTATCCACGGCTTCTTGTACCAATTTTCCTGGCACATTACTAAATCTGCTGGCGCTTAATTCACTTCTTTTTAATAGATAGTCAAGATTGTTGTTCCACGGATAACTCTCTTATAAAGTTCATGAATGTCTGAAGTCACTATTTTATCTCCAGACCTATAAACAATAGGTCTCAATTCGAGGAACAACCGTAATAAGCACAAAACCATCCATTCTGGTTCTACATTTGTTTGAATAAAATGTTTCGCCAATTGCATGCGTCTAATCAAAAATACTTTTCTTATTCTTCTTTTTTATCTTCCCACTCATCTCCACTATACCCCTCGTCTTCTAATTCCTTCCATTCGACCAAAGAATTCTCTATAATAATTCGCAAATCCAAATCTGCTAATTGTTCTCTAATAGCACCTGCTCCTGTCGCAATTTCCCGATTTCGAAATGTTGCAAAGCCTGGGGTAGAAAAAAAGGGAGAAATGATGTGGTTACAGGATGCAATTTCCTCTTCGAATAAACCTCGTAATCGTAAAACAGTGGGTTTTTTAGTGCTGGGCCTAGCAAAAGAGAAATCGCCGTATACTAGGCCCTCCAACTTCTTAAGAGGTTTATCTAAAAGATTCGCGATATAACTAGGAAGACCTTTCAAATACCACACATGAGTCACGGGACATGCGAGTTTGATGTATCCCATTTGATATCTTCGTATCCGAGAATCCACAAATTCTACCCCGCATTTTTGGCAAAATCTTTCGTCTTCGTTTTCAGCTCCGCTCGCTCAAGAATTGCCACAAGCGCAAATCCCGCTTTTTATGGGTCCAAAGATTCTTTTGCAAAACAATCCATCTTTTTCTGGTTTATCGGTTTTATTATAGGGCCTTGTGACTTCGCCAACGACTTCTTCATTAGGTAGGTTTTTGTTAGCCCAAGCCTTTATTTGTTGAGGGGAAACGAGTCCAATTTGAAGTTGTTGATGTTTATATTGGTCAATCATAAAATAGAAATAAGAAAATAATTTATATTTATTCCGATCAAACTTCCTCCCTATTAACCTGGAAGTTCTTTTCAGATACAAGGAAATGATTCAGTTCTAGAGCCAAAGATCGTAGTTCTCGAACGAGCACTCGAAAAGATTCTGGAGGATCCTCATGATTAGGTATTCTTTTCCCCCAGATCGTAGCATGAAGTATTTCTTGGCGAGCTATAAGATGGTCAGATTTATAAGTAAGTATCTCTTGTAAAATATGAGCAACACCAAATCCTTCTAAAGCCCAAACTTCCATTTCTCCTACTCGTTGTCCCCCTTGCTTGGCTCTTCCTCTAACCGGTTGTTGTGTAACAAGTGAGTAGGGCCCAGTAGAACGCCCATGAATTTTCTCATCAACTTGATGAATTAATTTTAAGATATAGGACTTCCCTATTAGAACAGGTTGCTCAAAGGGGTCGCCTGTTCTTCCATCAAATATTCTGCTTTTTCCCGGGTACTCGGGTTCAAATACCCATGGATTTTTTGTTTCTTTACTGGCTTCATATAATTCTGAAAACACAAGTATTCTTGAAGCCTCTTGCTCATATCTCTCATCAAAGGGTGCTATTCTATAATGTTTCTTTAGCAGATCCCCCGCTAATCCGAGTGAGCTTTCAAATATTTGTCCCATATTCATTCGGGAGGGTACTCCTAAGGAATTGAAGACCATATCAACGGGTGTTCCATCTTGCAAAATAGGGCATATCTTGCCTAGGCTTCCCGTCCAGGGCCAGATCTATACATGGGTTACCACTTACCACGACGACCATCAAGAGCATGTTGCAGAGTGAGGCGCATGCTAATAATCAAACTTGTGTGCGGTAAATTATTGTACCGATGCCACTTATGGTGGATGCAGAATATGAGTTAGAAGTACATCTTATTTAGACACTTTTGCAATGCAAAGGTCCACCAAATACTGGCATCGCATGCAGGAGCATGTGAGCAGATAGGTGCCACCGTAGGTAGGATTGTATCACGCTGGCAGTCGCGGGTGGGCACGACCGCACGACGCAGGAGCTCAGTAGTAGCTGTGATTCTTGGGCTGTGCGCACCCGCCGCCATAGCCGCCGCCGCCGAGCTGCTGGTGGCGCTCGTACGCCGCGTAGTACTGCGTGCCGCCGGGCGCCGCAAGGCCCACCACCTCCTCCTCTTCGCAGTCGCTCTCCTCCTCGCTCTCTTCGTCGCTCTCACACCCCTGGTTGAACCGCTGCTTCTCTTTCTCACGGCGGACAAGAGCATCATACCCTGCGACGCCGCCGACGCCGCACCCTTGCCGCGGGTACGCATTTTGCAGGCCGCTGTAGCCCCCGTCCCCGTGCTGCTTCTGGACGTGCGTGTCGTACCCGGCGACGCCGGCGGCGCACCCTTTGTACGACGCGTTCTGCGCCACGCTGCCGTGGTAGAAAATGGTGTGCCCTCCGTACCCTCCGCCATCAGCATCGTGTGCGTAAGCCTTCTGCCCAGCGCCGTAGCCGTGCTTCTTCGTCGCGCTGCCGTGGTGGACACCGCCGTACCCTCCGGCGTCGCTCCCGTGCTGGTACGCCTTCTCCCCGTAGCCTTGCTTCTGCACCGAGCTGTTGTAGTGGTGGACGGCGTTGTACTCTCCCGCTGCAGCGCCATGCTGGTACTGCTCGCCGCCGTAGCCGTGCTTCTTCACGACGCCGTAGCTGTCGTGGTGGAGGGCGGCGGCGGCGCTCCCATGCTCGTACGCCTTGTGCTCGCCGTAGCCGGGCTTCTGGACCGTGCAGTCGACGTACGCCTTCTGCTCGCCGTAGCCGTGCGCCTTCTCGCCGTAGCCATGCTTCTGGACCTTGCTGTCCTGATGGAGAGCGGTGTACCCCTTGAGATTGCCTTCATGCTGGTACGCCGTATGCTCGCCGCCGTAGCCGCTCTTCTGGACCTTGCTGTCCTGGTGGTGACCACCGTACGCCTTCTGCTCGCCATAGCCATGCTTCTGCGCCGAGCTGTCATGGTGGGCCTCAGCCCCATAATGCTGGTAAGCCTTCTGCTCACCGTAGCCATACTTCTGCGTGGCGCCGGTGCTGTCGTGGCTGGCAGCGTCGTAGCCTCCATGCTGGTACGACGACGCCTTCTGCCCGCCGTAGCCACCGTGCTTCTGCACGGAGCTTTCGTGGTGGTGAGCGCTGTACCCTCCGGCGCCGCTCTCATGCTGGTACGACGACGCCTTCTGCTCGCTGTAGCCGCCGTGCTTCTGCGCGGCGTTGTCACAGACGAGGGCGTCGAAGCCTCCGTCGTCGCTCCCGTTGTACGCGGCCTGCTTACCGTTGAGGCTCATGTGGCTGATCTCCGTCACGACGGTGGTCACGGAGTCGGAGTTCTGGGTGTGGTAGCTTATCACGGGCTTGCTCTGGCCGTAGCCGCCACCGAAGCCCAAAGCACGCTTGACGATGGACATGGCTACTTGCTTGCTTGGGCTCCTGGCTACTTCTCTTACTAGTTACTACTACCGCTAGCTTGTGTTTTTGTTTTGCTAGTTGCTTTCTGCTTGCTGGTGTATGTGGCGGCCTTGGGAGGTAGGGTTTTATAGGCGCCGTGGCGAGGATGGGAGCCATAGCATTTGTGCTTGGTATGGTAGCTGATGGATATATGCTCTGAACTTTATATCTGGTCAAGCATCTAGTCATTCGAACCTAAGGTCCGTATATATCTCCAAATTTCCAAGCATCTTGTAAATTTCGAAACACCTAGTGATTCAAACCTAATTTGGGTGCCCGGAGGGAATGTAAATTTCCAAGCATCCTCGCCAGATTTCCAAGCACCTTGTATATATCTCCAAATTCCCAAGCATCTTGTTGTAATTATTCGAAGATAAAGCCAAGATCCTATTCGCGAGCCATATTTGATGGCCTGTTTTCCTCCCACGCCTGGTGGCGATGCTTACTTATCGTATTTTACAGTGAAATGATTAGACAATTTGTGCTCTATATGCATTCACTCACAAGACCCTTGTTGTGCTGGCTGGGTAGTTGACGCGAGGGCCCGATGCCGCCGGCCGTGAGAACGGATGTCACCTCCGGTGATCGCCGGAAGGTGGGCGGACGTTTTTGGGCGCTAGCGGAGGAGGATAGCGGCGATGAGGACGAAGACGGCGAACGTTCCGGCAGCTCGTCGGAGTATTCACCGACGCCCTCAGATGTGATTTGTGAAGCGTTCGATCCCGGCTACGACGAGGACGAGGTGGCGCAGATTGTGGAGGCGGTGATCCCTCCAGAGGATCCGGCGAGGGCTGGACTGCGTCCCGGAGAGAACCTGGAGCTGCTCCGGCGCGTGGTTCACCGGAGGACGGCCGCGTCTGCATCTCGACCATGGAAGGGACCAATTCCCAAGGTAAGTCTCCCAAAACTTACTCTTTCCGATTTGATTCCTCCGGAAGCGTGGACAGTGGTAGAGAGAAGAAAGAAGGGCGGCCGTGCGGTGGTCGGCCGGCAGCAGGCGGCACCGGCGGCGCCGATCCCGATCGCGCTGGCTAGGGCGGCTCGTTTGAATTCCCTGATTGGCGCTGTTGGGCCTTCAGTGGCCACTGGGCCGCCTTCGGCTGGGTATGAGGCCCAGAGCGAAGGGGTCGCAGGTGGGCTGGTGGTTCCTGGGCTGGTCACTGACGGGCCATCGGAGGAGGACTCCGTTTACGTGCGAAAGGCATGCAACGAGTCCGCTGATCCCGTCGACCACCGTAGGGTTTTCTGTCGCCGCTCTCCTCATCGGCTAGCCGATCGTGGGGGACGCGCTCGTCGAATCTTTCCGCTTCTCATGGCGGGTCAGGGGGCCGCGGGAAAGGATGCGGCGGAGCCGGCTGGGTCGGCTAGGGCCGGAGTTGTGCCGCCTGCCTCTGGTGGTGGTCACGGCGTGGTGGTGCCCCAGGCTACTCTGGGTGTTGGTCGCGGCGCCAGCGCTCCGGGGAATGGCCGCGCCCTGCCGGCGGCGGCTCGGGGGGTGGCACCGGCGACGCTTGGCCGCGGAGCGGGAATTCCTTCTGCCCGCCCTCCGGCTCCCGTGATGGTTTCGACCGCTGGTAGGGGTGGATCCATCCGCCCGCCCGCTCCGGGGTCCCTGCCTGCCGCGGGTCGGGCCAGTGGTACTGGTGTCCGGCCGCCTTTGCCACGTCCGGCGGGGCTATCTGGGAAGGTGCCGGCGGCCGGTCGAGGCGGAATGCGGCCTTCCGCGCCGGACGTTGCTGCTGCGGGGAGCAGTGCACCTCCTCTGAGACCTACGGTGCCAGCTGCTGCGGGCGGAGTGTTATGTCGTCGTGGCCTCGTGCTGCGCCACCGCCTCACTATGTTGCGAGGCCGACGATCAACGCTCGGAACCGCCGCAGGTTCTATCGGATTCAAGGAATGATGGAGCTTATGGGCCGCCCAAAGGGAAGTGGGAGATGATGGTTACGACGCCACGGAAAAGGCCAACACCGTGGTTCGCCGCTCACGGAGGTGGACGCGGATACGCTGGCAAAGCGATGGATCCGAGGAGAGACCTTTCCTTGGCCCGACGGGTGGTTTCGCCGAGGGCTTCGGCCCAACAACCGCATAGAGGTGGTTACCGTGGCCATCGTGGCGGCCGTGGGGGTGGACGTGGGGGTGGTCGTGGTCGGTTCCACAGACAACCCCCACCACCGCCCGTGGTTGCTCATCAAGACGCGGATATGGTCGTTGATCCAGTGCAGTCGGCTGAGTTGCCTAGCCAGGCTATGGAGGTTGTGTCGGCTTTGGCCAATGTGGAGGTTCCTGTTCCTAGTGGTAATGCGGAGGCAGGAAATAGTGCTGAGTCTGAGAGGGCGTCCAAAGGGGCGCGCAAGAAAGAAAAGATGCTGTGTTATCGTTGTGGTGAGAAAGGCCACTTTATTGCTGAGTGCTTGGCAGAACTCTGCAGCTTGTGTGGTAAGATTGCTCATGCTACAGGGGATTGCCCAGCCATGCGTGATCAGGCGCCTGCGCTAACGATGTATGGAGTTTATTGCGCCGAGCTCACTTTCTTTGAGTCCCCGGCAGCGAGGGAAATTCCTGTTGAGACCCGAGTTTGACTCTGGCATTGTGAAAGTTACTCATGAGGTGGTGTCGAAGCTCAGATTATGCAGAGGCTTCAAGAACTGGCTCGGCGTAGTTTCATGGGAGCTCGTTCAGATCGAGGACAATGTCTATAGGGTTGATTTCCCAACGGTAGATGATTTGCGTAAGCTGTTGAGTTTTGGGCTGTGTAAGGTGCCCGTACTAAGTGCATCCTGAATTTCAAGAGTGGCAAAAGGTGGAGCCTAAGGGCAAACCACGACAAAGGTGTGGCTGCGGTTTTCGGGGCCCCATCTGAAGCTTTGACCGATGTTAGAGTTGTGGCTAGTGCTGGGTACGCTAGTCGGTAAGACTGATGAAGTGGACATGGCTTTTACCAGAGCACGGGGTGGCGTGCTCTTAGTGGGTGTTTTGGATATTGCGTTTATCCCGGACGTGGTTAACTGGTTTTATCGGGGAGAAGTGTTTCCTCTTGAGATCGAGTTTGAGGATCCGGAGCTGTTTGCCGAGGGGGATGCTGCAGTTGACATGGATTTGAATGAGGGGGATGGTGATGCAGGTGCTCGTGGGAAGCAGAATGATGCATGTGAGGAGAGGGCCAATGGGTCGAGTTTGGGTGCTCAGATACCTAGTGACGGTTCCGGAGTTGAGCCCACGTCGAATCCAGCGGTACCGATGAACACGCTGCGTTTTGGGTCCTTTGGGCCAGCCGGCTCCTCCTGTGCTTTGGAGTACAGAGTGGACTCTGGTGACAGTTTTGAGTGTATGCTTCCGCCTTTGGAGTTTGATTCTGTGGCTAGCCTTGTGATGGTGGGTGAGGTTAGGGAGGTGGAGCCTCCGGTGGGTACGTGTTCTCCTACCTTGGTTTCAGACCGAGATATGCCGACAGTCTCGGCAGTTCGGGGTGGGGAGGAGTGTCTGGGGCAGGTGGCCCCGGCCTCTCCTTCTCTTAGCCTGGCGCAGGTCACTTCGATGGCCGGCGGTGGGGGAGGCTGCTTGGCCTTTTCTCCTTCAGTGGCGCAGGGTCCGGTGGGCGTGGCCAGCGCCGGGGGAGTGAGCCCGAGGCAGGCGGCCTTGGCTCTGGCCCCCCCGGTTGGGCAGGCAACGCTTGCGTTTTCTGACGTGTTGGAGGGGGAGTTGGGGCAGGTGGCCTTGGCTCTGGCCCCCCCGGTTGGGCAGGCAACGCTTGCGTTTTCTGACGTGTTGGAGGGGGAGTTGGGGCAGGTGGCCTTGGCTCTCCCTTCCTCTCCGGCGGTCAGGCAGACCGTGTCTCCTTCGCCGACACTTCTTTCCCCCGCGCCAGCTGGGGGGCGGGAGGAGGGTGCGGGCAGGAGGCCCCCGCCTTATCCTTCCCTCGCGTTCCCGTGGACCTCGTGGCTGGGGGGCCTGGGAGCCCGCAGCCGCCTCCTTTGGTACCTTCGGTTGATTCTTTGAGGGATTCAGCGCGAGGCTTTACCAGGGAGGAGGTCGTTGCTTTTGGTGGGATCCCCGACTCTTCGGGACGTCGGATGAGCGCTCGCGTCCTCGAGGACCCGGAGGTGGATGATATGCAGCAGCGGTGCACTATGAGGGCGGCCAAGCTTCAGGATGCTGCGATTTCCTCTGGTATGTCCGTCAATATCTCCAATTCGTTATTGCATTTTTCTAATGAGGAGATTATAAACAATGCAAAACAATTAGGAGTTTCTCTAGGAGATACTGATAGTGAGATTTCCAACTCGGTAAATGATCTATTAGACTTAGAGGCGGAACGGGCTTTAGAGACTATTCATAATCTAGCAGCGGTTAAGCCGATGAATGATGTTGAGATTGATGCGTTAGGGGTGCGAGTGCTTCATAGTCTGTGTGCGGATCTAGTACCCTCTACCCATGAGTCCGGGACGATGATGGGACCATAGAGAATGAGGTGGTATTCCAAGAGACCCGGTTGTGAGGACGGATGTCTCAACCCACTAAGCCAAAACGTAAGTGGAAGCGGAAGATTTATCCCGATTCTGCAGTTCAGAGGAGTGCTAGAATTGCATTACTACTAAAAATTCCATGATGAATTATGAGAGGAATCTTTTGGAATAGCAGAGGTCTAAAGGACTTGGCTAAAAGAAGGTTTCTTCTTGAGGCTGCTTTAGAGCAGAGACTAGATTTCATTGCTCTTTCGGAGACCGGTAGAGAAAACTTTGCGCCCAGTTTACATCTTCTCTTGTAGGTGGTATTGATTTGATTGGCATTGCCTCCCCGAGGAAGATCGGGTGGTATCTTACTTGGTGTGAGATGCGATTAAGCTTGAGGTCCGAAGTGTAGTGATGGGTGACTTCACGGTCAAGTTTCGAGTCGGTCTAAATCTGATGGTTTCAATCTGGCGTTGGTGGCGGTGTATGGTGCCGCATGCTGAGCTTAAACCAGAGTTTCATGGACCTTGTTCGAATCGTGGATCGGAACAGCTTCCACTTTTGGTTGGAGGGGATTTCAATATCATTAGGAGGAGAGAGGAGAAAAATAATGATAACTTTGACGGCCGATGGTCGTTTATGTTTAATACCATATTGAAAGCTTGGATCTGAGGGAGATTGAGCTTTCGGGTAGAAATTTTACCTGGGCAAATGCTCTGCCTAACCCAACCTTTGAAA
Source organism: Aegilops longissima (assembly GCA_021605205.1). Lineage (NCBI taxonomy): Eukaryota > Viridiplantae > Streptophyta > Magnoliopsida > Poales > Poaceae > Aegilops > Aegilops longissima. Next base: position 666,125,068 of record CM038678.1, read on the forward strand.
AACTTGATTGAGTTCTAGCAAGCGTGAGTGGGAACAAAAGTTCCCTCTGTTACTGATGCAGGCTCTTTCGAGGGGAATATCGATCACACACCCTTATTTGTGGATTCAGGGAGCCTAACCACATGGGTAATGAAACACCTTTTCTTCGAGATGTCTTGGTTCGAACGAGAGGGGTTTTGGACTTGATTGCCGTGGAATGGGATAGAGGTGCTGGCGGTAGGACTGCGGTCGAGCGTTGGCAGAATAAGATTAGGCACTTGAGAAGCTTCTTGCGGGGCTGGGCTAAACACCTAAGTGGTGTGTATAAGCTTGAAAAGGATAGACTTCTTTCTCTTATACAGGCCTTAGACATTAAGGCTGAATCCACGATTTTGCTGCCAGCTGAGCTTCAGGTTAAATTTGAGGCGGAGAAGAGGCTGAAAGAGCTGCTCCGTGAAGAAGAGTTGAAGTGGGCTTTGCGTGCTAAAGTACGCAAAGTGGTCCAAGGAGATGCCAATACTCAATTCTTTCATTTAATTGCTAATGGCAAGCATCGAAAGAAGCGCATTTTCCAACTTGAACAAGACGAGGGCACGATTTTAGGTCAGGATAACCTAAAAACATATATTACCGAGTATTACAAGCAGCTTTTTGGACCGCCGGAGGATAATTGTGTGTCCCTCGATGAGTCTAGGACTGAGGATGTGCCTCACCTTTCGGCTGCCGAAAATGATATTCTGGTCGCACCGTTCTCTGAGAAGGAGGTGTTTGAGGCAATTTCTCAGATGAAAAACAATAAGGCGCCCGGACCGGATGGGTTTCCGGCCGAATTCTATAAAAAATGTTGGCACATTATTAAGGGTGATTTGTTACCTATGTTCCACGACTTATTCTCAGGACAACTTCAATTATTTCATCTGAGTTTTGGAACTATCACTTTGCTTCCCAAGAAAACAGATGCCGTGAGGATTGAGCAGTTCAGACCAATATGCCTCCTCAATGTTAGTTTCAAAATTTTTACCAAGGTCGGGACTAATAGGCTTACACAGATTGCGCATTCTGTGGTCCAACAGTCCCAAACTGCTTTCATGCCGGACAGAAATATCCTTGAAGGGGTGGTAGTCCTGCATGAAACGCTCCATGAAATCCACTCCAAAAAATTAGATGGAGTAATTTTTAAGGTGGATTTCGAGAAAGCGTATGATAAGGTCAAATGGCCATTTCTCCAACAGTCCTTGCGTATGAAAGGTTTTGATGAAGCTTGGTGCAGACAGGTCGAATCCTTTACATAAAAAGGTAGTGTGGGAATTAAAGTAAATAGCGATGTCGGTCATTATTTCCGGACACATAAAGGCCTAAGACAAGGAGATCCGATGTCCCCTATCCTGTTCAACATTGTCGTAGATATGCTGGCTATTTTGATAGGTAGGGCTAAGGAAAGTGGTCAAGTAGGTGGATTAGTACCTCATCTTGTTGATGGAGGTGTTTCCATTCTTCAATACGCTGATGACACGATCATCTTTATGGAGCATGACCTGGCCAAGGCGAGAAATATGAAGCTGGTGTTATGCCTATTTGAACAATTGACAGGCTGAAAATCAAGTTTAATAAGAGTGAGTTGTTCTGTTTTGGTAGAGCCAAAAGCGAGCAGAGGCGATAGGCAATTGTTCGGTGCGAGTTGGGAGAGTTACCGTTCTCATACTTAGGTATCCCAATCCACCATCGTAGGTCGACAAACAAGGAATGGAAGTGCATCGAGGACCGATTTGAGAAGAAACTGAGTTCTTTGGAAGGGTAAGCTCATGTCATACGGAGGCGGTTGATCTGATTAACTCGGTACTCACGAGTATGCCTATGTTTCTCCTATCGTTCTTTGAGGTCCCGATTGGTGTTCGGAAGAGACTGGACTTCTATCGATCGCGGTTCTTTTGGCAGAGTGATGAGACCAAAAGAAAATACAGGCTTGCTAAATGGGATATCATTTGTAGACCTAAAGACCAAGGGGTCTTGGTATAGAAAACCTAGAAGTTAAGAATAGATGCCTTCTTAGCAAGTGGTTGTGGAAACTCTATTCGGAGGCCCGATGCCACGTGGGCTCAAATCCTTCGCAGCAAGTATCTCCAAATAAAAACTCTGTCCCGAGTGTTTCAGTCAGCCGACCGATTCACCCTTTGGAAAGGACTAATGAAAGTCAAACAACTTATGTTTAATAGGACAAAGTTTGTTGTCGACAGCAGTACTTGCACACGTTTACGGGAGGATACTTGGCTTGGCGAGACGCCCTTGGCCATCCAGTACCCTTCGCTGTACCGTATTGTTCAACGACGCGAGGTGTTCGTAGATTCTGTTTTCAATCGATCCCCTTAATATTCAGTTCCGACGGACGCTGGTGGGCAATCGTTGGGAAGAATGGCTCCGTCTAGTTAGGAGACGATGGAGGTCTAGCTTTCCCAACAACCCGATGAATTACTGCTGAAGCCGACTAGGTGCGGGTATTCACAGTTAAATCAATGTATATTGATGTTATTAATTCGAGCTCCATTCCTACTTCCAAGCATGTTTGGTATGTCAAAGTTCCTTTGAAAATAAAAGTGTTTATGTGGTTTGTCCACAAACAAGTTATTTTAACCAAGGACAATTTGTTAAAGCGTAATTGGACAGGACCTACTAGGTGTAGCTTCCGTGATCGGGATGAGACTATAAAACACCTTTTTTGATTGCCCGTTGGCCAAAGTCCTTTGGCGACGGTTCACATTGCTTTTAATATCAAACCACCGAATTACATTAACGCCTTATTTGGGACTTGGCTGAATGGGGTTCAATCTGACTTAGCGAAACACATTCGGGTTGGGGTTAGTGCGTTCTTTGTGGACTATCTGGACTTGCGAAATGATTTGGTCTTTAACAGAATATCATGTATTCACTTTTTGCAGGTTATATTCAGAACTACTGCACGGATCCGTTTGTGGTCGCCACTCACCTGACGGAGGCCAAGGAGCATTTGGTTATTGGATCCATCCGTTGGGAGATGGTAGCTCGGGATATATTCAACCGGTTTGGATGGCGGTCATGTAATAGGATAGGCATCTAGTATACTTATCCATTCGTAGCCAACCGGTTGTGGCCTCTTGTTTTTGGCTAGTTGTGGTCTCTAGCCGACCTTTGGCTCTGTGTGAGCTTGTTTTACTTTTTCTGCTTTGGAGACCTTCGAATCTTTGTTGACACTATCCTTGCTTGGTTAATAAGATGGACGTATGCATCATTCTGATGCAGAGGCCGGGGAATTCCCCCTTTTCAAAAAAAAACATGTCACATAAATAGATTTTTCTTTCTTTCGAAAAGAGGGTAGAAAACCCAGGTCCTGCATTGATAGATGTACGCAGCATTCTGCTACCACATAGTTTTTAAGAATTCAGGAGAGGACAAGATCAATTAAACCTATAACAAGATTGAAACAATCGAAAAGAACACATGATCATGATGCCTCATGTGTCACTAATCTAATGAATTTTTTGTAACCCGAGTGACCATCTCCTAGCAGTTGCACCTGGAGTCCGTGCATGCCCGGTTCTCCTCCCACCGAACATAGGACCACACGCATAACCAATTGATTGCCGGGGGTTAGGGAAGGTTCAACCCTGGTGTTCTGCATTCGCCATCTCAGTAGCCACCGAGGAACACCTTGTTCTAGCCCAGAGGCATGGTTCATCAATAATTAGCTTACACAACTTATCCACCAACTGGTATCTTGCATTTAAAATCCGGCCAATACGTTCTTTCAAAAGGAAACAAGAAATGAGAATGACCAATGAATTGCGGTGCATGGAAGCAACTTTTGAGAAGGAATTATCCTCGCATTCCACCAATCTGTGAGAGAAGAGGTAGCAAAGTAAGGTGTCTGCCTAGCCTGCAGACCACCCTAGCCATCATCCTCCACGGTCCAATAGAAAACTGACACGAGGCGAGTAAATGGAAACAAAGTTGGCAACAACTACAACGTGGCCAAACCCTTTTCTCAAGATTGTCAGCAGTTAAACTCTTCCCTTGTCTAGGCGAAAATCTTGCATTTAAGCAGAGCAAAGATGAACTGGATAAGGTTGCTGAAGTCAATCGAGTGCAGGCTTAACTAAACTATTCATGCAAATTTCATCGAATAAATCGCTCTTTTAGTCCATCGCCAAGTCAATGTATCATTTGTTCTAGGCAAAAGATTACAGAGCAACCTTTTGATAACATTGGTGAATTCATGAAGGGAATTCCGAGGGAGATAATTTTTCATGTACTTCATCCAGGGATCATCTTCAAGAGCATCAACCTATATTCCTTTTAGTAAAACACTTTAGAAGGTTTGGCTTGCAAAAGGCATCTCCAAGAGCCACCGATCATATCAAAGTTTTGTAAGCATGCCACCGCCTATATTCGCGTAAGTGTTTAAGATGCTTTAAGTTGCCTCATCAACAGGGGAGGCCGATCCCATGCCTCAGCTTCATGCATTACTTTGGCATCTGATAGAATGAATGGCAAGCCCGCCTAACTCCATCGGCCGACACACATCGGTCGAATGCACAAGACACCTCCCATCATTGGCTAGTTTAGAACCCCCCCTCCCCCCTCCCCCCAAAGAAAGTTCCTCTCAAGCTTCTCAATTAGCCAAAGAGACCGCTCAATGACCATCATATTGCTAGGCCATAGACGATGGTTCGTCTCTTAAGCCGATGGGAGGAACCATCTATGGTCTAGAACCCCTTCCCACGAAAAAGAATGCAGAAAAGCAAACTAAGATACAACCCAAGCTCCTCTTTTCTTTTTAATATTTGCAACTGCGAGAAATGATAGGCATTGAGAACTTGTTGCTGAAGACATGAGTGCCCGCGCTTTGTAAAATTCCCGGCAAGCAAGAACATATCACTGCACACAGTTGGTGGGCACACTATGCTGCCTTGAGAAAGCGTCCACGAAGGACGCATTACCCCCATGCATTGTAGAATAGTAAAGAGGTCAATGTTTCGAAAAGAAGGGATGGTAGACCCGGAAAATGCGAACGGAGGCCGTCCTGCAGGCAGGCCAGAATCTTGGCCGTTGAACCGCCATGAGGATCTGTGCTGCCAGAGTATAAGTCACGTATTTGATTTATTTTTGGCCCATATTGAACCAGGAAGGCCCCACACACATGCAAAAGCATCTAGGCCTCGGATGTCCACTGACATGTACGCAGAGCACTCGCGCGCTGGAGACCTGTGTGCATGCATGCCGTGGAGCAATTTTGGCTGGGGAGGCCACCTGGTCAAGTGCAGACGTGGAGTATTGGCGGCCAGCGAAAATGAAAACACAAGTTCGTTCACGGTTGGCTATCTTTTCACTAAGCAAGTTTAATTAGTTTAATGCTAATGCTTCTGTCCGGTTTGACCAGCAAATACAACACGGTTATATTATTTTTTGTTTTAAAACTATTACCACTAACCTAGGACTTGAGTTTTATCTGTTCTAGACGCAAGAAAGTCGGAACAGCTTAGCCACATGGGTGTGCTAATGGTTTATGTGATAGAGCAAACAGTTTAGTCTTCATTAATCACGCCACAGCGGCATGTTCATGTCTAATGGTCAATTTGCATGGCGAGTTCACTTTTACGAGAGACACCTGCTCTGGTCCAACAGCTTTGCGCCGCGCACTGTGGTTCACTTTCCCCGTCTTGTCATGTCAGCGAATTAACTACACCCCCACAGGACATGTGCTTATAATCCATCGGGCAATAGATTTGGTTTTCGATTCACTTTATTATGCAGTCACCTCAGCACCAGGCACGCGGCTCACTATACACCGTGTCAAGTCCATTAATCAATTACCAGCTCCCATCCCATCCACCAGCTCCAAGGTTGCTTGAAGGATTGAACGGTGAACTATGCAGCGCAACGAGGGCTGTCAAAGAACGTTTAATGCTGTGATGGTGTGGGTCAATGGCTGCTGTGTTCTACGTGTGCTACCACATGTAGTTTGCTAGTCTGGAAAGTGTTTTGCCACTATTAACTATGTACACAAGATCAGTGCGATGTGTTAAACATCATGCCACGAGGACTTGTGTCACGTAGGCTTCGGTATGGTTCGGTAGGAGATAGCTAGGAGATAGTTGAGATTCTCTCTTAAACCGCAAGTACTTATCTCTATCTCTTATTTCTTTCTGGCTACTCAAGATGTAATCTCTCCCAACAACCTGTATGCATATCCAGGGATAAGCCCCTGCCTATATAACACGCAGGCGCTACCCCGATCAGGGTACGACGCTTCACGCATTCGCACATGGTATCAGAGCCCCTTTTCTTCATTACGTCTAGTTCGCTAGTCCTCTCTACCACCAAAGCTCGCCGCCATGTCCTCCTCTGCCGCAGCCAACTCCAACCTCTCTGGTCAAGTTACCGAGAGGCTATCCCGCACCAACTATGTTCTCTGGCGTACCCAGATAACCCCGCAGATCAGAGGCGCCGGCTTCTTCGGATACGTGGATGGAACCACACCGGAGCCGGCCAAGCACGTCGTCACCAAGGACAAGGATGGGAAAGAAGAGATGATTCCCAATCCCCTCCACTCGGTTTGGATCCGAGAAGATCAACATGTATTGGGCTATCTGTTGAACAATCTGACAAAAGAAGTACTAGTGCAGGTCACCTCCATCGATCATGCACATGAGCTCTGGGCCGCACTAGCAGGGATGTTTTCCTCGCAGTCGCTGTCCAGGGTGAACAACATCCGCATCGCGCTCTCTCAGGCACAGAAGGGAATGCAGTCTGTGGCGACGTACTTCGCATATATGCGGTCGCTGGCGGACGAACTTGCAGCTGCGGGCAAGCCACTTCAAGATGGCGAGCTAGTCTCCTACATCCTCGCTGGCCTCGACATGGAGTACCAGCCCCTCGTTCCGCCCTCGACGCGCGCACACAGCCGGTCACCATTGACGAGCTCTTCTCTCAGATGAGCAACTTCGATCAGCGTGTTGCGCTCTTCCAGGGGAACGGCGGCTTCAAGTCGTCGGCGAATGCTGCCACTCGCGGCCGTGGTGGTGGTGGTGGCGGATCACGTTACCGCGGCCCACCGCGGAAGGGCAAACCCAGCAACGGCGGCAACTTCAACTTCAACAGCAACTCCCGCGGCCCCGGCAACAACAACGGCAGTGGGCGGCCCTCCTACACCAACTCCAAGGGCCGTCGTAGTGCCCCCAAGTCACGTCCTGACACCATCCGGTGTCAAATCTGTGGAAAGCCGGGGCACTCAGCAAAGGATTGCTGGTATCGCTTCGAAGAATATGACGACTCGTCTCCAGATGAGAAAGTTGTTGGCGGGGCAGAGGCCTCGTATGAAGTCGACACCAACTGGTATGTTGACAGTGGTGCTACAAACCACATCACCGGTGAGCTGGAGAAGGTCACCATGAGGGAGAAATACCGCGGCCCGGAGCAAGTCCACGCCGCCAATGGAGAAGGTATGAGAATTAGTCATATTGGTCATTCAATTATTAAAACCCCTCACCGAAAAATCCATCTTAGAAAAATATTGCATGTCCCTAGAGCTTCCATGAATCTACTTTCAGTTCATCGCATTGCCATTGATAACCATGTCTTCCTTGAGTTTCACCCCTATTTCTTTTTGATCCGTGATCAGATCACGAAGAAAATTCTCTATCGAGGTAGATGCGTTCGAGGGCTATATCCGTTGATTCCCGAGCTTAGGAGATTCAATAAAACAGCATGTGCGGTCACCAAGTTATCTTCAACTCGGTGGCATGATCGTCTAGGTCATGCATCTTTTTCTTTAGTAGAACGAGTGCTTAGGAAAAATAAGCTCCCATATGTTGGAGAGTGTAATGTCGAAACAGTTTGTGATTCTTGTCAAAGAGCTAAAAGTCATCAGTTGCCATACCCTATTTCTACAAGTATTTCTACTAAACCATTGCAACTTATTTTCTCTGATGTTTGGGGTCCTGCCCCATCTTCTGTTGGTAGACATACTTACTACGTAAGTTTCATTGATGACTATAGTAAATTCTCTTGGATCTATCTTCTTAAAAAGCGATCCAATGTTTTTCAAGTCTTTCAAAATTTTCAAGCACTCGTTGAAAGGAAATTCGATAGCAAGATCATTGCTGTCCAATCCGACTGGGGAGGGGAATACGGAAAGTTGAATTCCTTCTTCCAAAAACTTGGTATCTCTCACCACGTGTCATGCCCACATGCTCACCTACAGAACGGGTCTGCTGAATGCAAACACCGTCATATCGTAGAGGTTGGTCTCCCCCTCTTAGCCGGTGCATCCATGCCCTTGAAATTCTGGGATGAGGCTTTCCTCACCGCCGTGCACATCATAAACATGCTACCTAGTCGTATCATTAATAATGAAACGCCTATGGAACGTCTTCTTCACGCCAAACCTGACTATACCACTCTTCGTGTGTTTGGGTGCGCCTGTTGGCCAAATCTGCGCCCATACAACAAGCATAAGCTCATGTTTCGGTCCAAACAGTGTGTCTTCATAGGGTATAGTGCTCAACACAAAGGTGTTAAATGCCTTGATGTATCTACTGGCCGAGTGTATATCTCTCGTGATGTAGTTTTTGATGAAACAAAATTTCCATTTTCTAATCTACATCCTAATGCTGGTGCCCTTCTACGCCAAGAAATTCTTCTTCTCCCATCTCATCTAACCGGTGCTGATTCTCGGGGAAATAATTGTGATGATGCAATATTGACTAACCCTCATAACACCAGTTTGGCTGAGTTTTGTGGTGAAACAGGGCAAGAAAATGGTGAAGAAAACGTGCAAAACGGTGAAGAGATCACCCTAAACAGGCGATATTTGATGTGTCCAGCTCCAGGGAGCATATCCCCCTCGGGATCGTCACCGCTGCAGACTGCAGCGCAATCTTTATTGGATCCGTGCGCGGCAGGAATCTGCGCCTGGTCCAAATGCGGCCGGCGGCGACCGTCTTGGGCGTACGAGCGATAGCCGCGTCAAGCAAGCAGCAGCAGCCCGCCTCGGGCGCAGCGCACCAGACGACAACCGCGATCACATGCGTCGATGCGGCGGCCCGCCTACCACGCTGGCCTCTCCCGTTCGCCAAACAGCGGACGTCGGGCCGCGCCAATCAGCGCCAGCAGTGGACGCCGGGCCGCGCCAATCATCAACGCCAGCCACTAGGCCCCCTCTGAGCCGGTGGCCCACGGGAGTGGACCGCTGCTATGCGCGTCATTCCACCGGTCGGCCTGATTCTCTCATCGGCCCGGGATCCAGTGCAGATCCTGGTCGGCTGGTGTCATCATTGCCTCCTGACGAGCTGCTGGTAGGGTCCCAGTCCAGATCTTCTGCGCCGGATCACCATCTATCTTCATCAGCTGAAGTCGCAGAAGATCCCGTGGATAGATCTGGTGCAGGATTCGAGGCGGCTGATGGATTCTCCGTGCCTTCAGCGGCTGCACCTGCCCCACAAACACGTACACGTCTTCAAAAAGGGGTAACCAAACCTGTCAATTATAAGCACATTACCAAGTTTGGCATGGCATGTACCACAGGTGAACCGACCTCGTTGCAAGAAGCATTTGATGATTTGAAGTGGAAAAGGGCTATGGAAGAAGAATACATGGCTCTTCAGAAGAACAAAACATGGCATCTGGTTCCCCCAAAGCAAGGTAAAAAATTGATAGACTGCAAATGGGTATTCAGAATCAAGAGAAAATCTGATGGAACAATAGATTGCTATAAAGCTAGACTGGTTGCAAAAGGTTTTAAACAAAGGTATGGCATAGACTATGAAGATACCTTTAGTCCAGTTGTGAAAATTGCTACCATTCGTCTTGTTCTGTCTATTGCTGTTTCAAGAGGATGGAGTCTCAGGCAACTAGACGTACAGAACGCGTTCCTTCATGGTGTTCTGGAAGAAGAGGTTTACATGAAACAGCCTCCTGGGTTTGAAAACAGAAAGTTTCCCTCTCATGTCTGCAGGCTTGATAAAGCTATCTATGGGTTGAAGCAAGCTCCTAGAGCATGGTATTCCAGACTCAGTCATAAACTGCAAGCTCTTGGTTTTATTCCTTCTAAGTCTGACACTTCCCTGTTTATATACAACAAGTCAAATACAGCTATATTTGTACTTATTTATGTGGATGATATAATTGTTACAAGTTCATCTGATGAGGCAGTGGCAGGACTTCTAAAGGATTTGAGTGCTGAGTTTGCTTTGAAAGATCTTGGAGACTTGCATTTCTTCTTAGGGATTGAAGTCAAGAAACATGGTAATGATCTTCATCTCTCTCAAGAAAAATATGCTACTGACCTAGTCAAACGAGTAGGGTTGCAAGGCTGCAAACCATCACCCACTCCTTTATCTAGTTCAGAAAAGTTGTCACTCATAGAAGGAGATCCCTTGAATCAAGAGGATAGCACAAACTACAGAAGTCTGGTAGGTGCACTCCAATATTTGACGCTTACAAGGCCAGATATTTCATTTGCTGTTAATAAAGTATGCCAGTTTCTTCATGCTCGTACAACAGTTCATTGGACTGCAGCCAAACGCATAGTCAGATATATCAAGAATACTCTGAACACTGGTCTTACTTTCAGCAAGTCTCCATCAACTCTGGTTAGTGCTTTTTCTGACTCTGACTGGGCAGGATGTCTGGATGATAGACGGTCTACAGGTGGATTTGCAATCTTCTTTGGACTGAATCTTATATCTTGGTGTGCCAAGAAACAAGCTACAGTATCCAGATCCAGTACAGAAGCAGAGTAAAAAGCCTTAGCAAATGCAACAGCAGAAATTATATGGGTTCAGTCTTTACTTAGAGAACTTGGCATAAGACGAATCCCTCCACCATGCTTGTGGTGTGATAATCTTGGTGCCACATATCTCTCTGCGAATCCAGTTTTTCATGCCAGAACAAAACATATAGAGATTGATTTCCACTTTGTCAGAGAACGTGTTGCTAACAAACAATTGGGAATCCGGTTTGTTCATTCCAGAGACCAGCTTGCAGATGGGTTTACCAAAGCATTACCTACACGGAGTTTTGAAGAGTTTAAACGTAATCTCAACTTGTCCAAGTTGTGATTAAGGGAGGGTGTTAAACATCATGCCACGAGGACTTGTGTCACGTAGGCTTCGGTATGGTTCGGTAGGAGATAGCTAGGAGATAGTTGAGATTCTTTCTTAAACCGCAAGTACTTATCTCTATCTCTTATTTCTTTCTTGGTACTCAAGATGTAATCTCTCCCAACAACCTGTATGCATATCCAGGGATAAGCCCCTTCCTATATAACACGCAGGCGCTACCCCGATCAGGGTACGACGCTTCACGCATTCGCACACGATGATCTAAGCTTGCTGCCCCTCTTACGGCAAATAAAAAACAGCTGGGTTTGAGCACAATGGTCACAAAGTATCATCTAGTCAAATCCAGTTAGAAAACATTCATGGGCGTAAAGATAGTTATATTACACAATCTCCAATTGATAAACTGTTCTTTCCAATGTGGCGCTTCACAGTAGATCAAATTCAGTTAAGAAACAATGATGGTCAAAATATTAGTCAGTTTCATTGGATCAAATTCAGCTAGAAAACACATGCTCACAAATACCAATATGTAATTAAACAGCGGTGCTCTGAATATTAATTCAGGACTATAATCAGAAATGGGCAAATTAAAATGTAGACATACACCAGAACAGACAATCTCTTGCAAACATTTCTTTCTCTGAACATTAAATCGGCTCTCGGTGAAACAAGTCCCAAAAATCACATTCCATGGACTACCAATCATAGAACTCATACACTTAATCTAGTGGATCATACTGTCTTGTTCCTTATTAACAAAACAAAGCACATGTAGATAACTACCCAAGGGATAATCAGAACCGAAGAAAACCTTCAGCTCATTACAAACAAATCACATTGATAGTATAACTCCTTACATAAAACAGAATTTAAATAAGGTTTTGGTCCAGGCCACACCATTTTAGGACTGATAATCAAAAGAACCAAAAAGAAATAGCTTGTACCCTGCCATAATGCATGTGAATTGGTGTCACAATCATTAACAACTAGAGTGAAAGTGGGAAAACACATTATGGCTCCCCACGAAGACATAATGAGAAGACGAGTTAAAATGGAGGCGGCTAAAAAAAGCTTGGAGCTCAAATAGACACAATCTGCATACAGTTTAGTATTAAGGCTGCATGATTTCTAGTCTCTTAACCAACAAAATAAAGAGAAACATCCTGAACCCTAAACCCTAATGTTCACTCGTGTTACATTTATTAGCAGCTACTAAGGAAGTTGGAAAAAAATATGGCTCATCATAAATCCATAATGGTAACAAGAGATCTAATCAAATTGAACATACGAGCAATCACGCATCATTATTCATTTAATGAGACGATGGACAAAAGAATGAACAAAAACTCTATGTAGACTTAACTAATCAAATTGATAAACTGCAAAACAGATTTCAATCTATGGGGTTGATGACAAACAAGCTTAGATTTAATTATTTGATAACTACCATACCAATTGCTTACAAGTTCAGAAATAATCATGCTGCTAAGCGGTGAAAATCCCACAAAAATACCTCCAAACAAAATAAACAACCCAGACTCGTCCCTAGTATTCACCTAGTAGATTCGGCATATGCACATTGACAAATCCACAGCACTAAAATAGCCCGGGAGCAACTAACCCGACAACTAAATCCAGTCACAGGTAACAAAACTATGCATGCTTTGTGCACTAGCACTCTATTTAGCTAAAACTCTGTTCAGACTGCAATGAATCCAATCAAAAATATCATCTCGTTGGGGGGTGACAAAGCCAACATTTAGTACTACAACTCCTCAGACCATGGAATCCCTACTGAATTTAATATAATCCACAACACACTAATTTATCCATGGGCGTGCATTATACCAACAACTAAATCCAAGAAAAAAATCCAGCGACAGTACTATAATCCAGTGACACATCCAACAATTATACTTGAACACCCTCAGAAAATGTTCCCTATTGAAATCAACATATCCACACCAAAATTATACCGTGTATGTTAGCTACCATGCGCCAAATCTGAAAATCATTGCCAGCAACTACATAGAGCAGGTCAAAGAGAGGATTTCCCGTCCCTGCAAAATCAGATGCACATGGTTTGGAAACAAATTGACACAAGAATGGAACAAACAAAGTTCTCCCGAACAAATGATATAAATCTCGATCGAACCATACAGCCAAATCAGTCAGTACCAAAGGAATAGAAGGAACACAATTAAAATCATAAAAAACATGCAAATCTAGAACAGATGAACACCGGCTATGAGAAAAGCATAAGCACATAACGTGTGATCTAGCCTCATTGACAGAAACAATGGAGAAAATGATTTTTCCTGGCCAGATCCATGGACAAGGACCTCGAGCTGGACAGATCTGGTGTTCCACAAACCCGAGGTGATCCGGCTGCCGGAGTAGAACTTCACGCGGGATCCCGGTGGCTTGGCCGTCGGAGTAGAAGGGGACGAGCGCTTCGGCCGTCCCTTCGGCCGCAGGAGCCGTGAGAGGGTGGGGATGCACCCGATCTCCTGACCACGGCTCAAGAGGAGCGCGTTCGCCGACGACAACCACCGTGAGGACCACGCACCGATGAGAGAGAGAGAGAGAGAGAGAGAGAGAGAGAGAGAGAGAGAGAGAGAGAGAATGAGAGAGGGAACGAGGGGTGGGGGTCTGGGCGACAAGACTGTTCCGCAACTCCTGCAGGCGAGTCCGGTCCAAGGTTGCGGAGCGGGAGCGAGTGTCGTAGACGAAGTAGTCGAACACGAAAGTAAAAGACACAGAGAAATATGGAGGAGACCAACTTTATTAATCAATGATCAGGGATTACAATGATGTCTCCTCGTTGCTTTATATAGGGACTAGGGGGTCAAGGGATAAGTACCCACTTAACGTAAAGAGGGGAAACGGGAGGGGCTATCTCGAGCGCATCGGCGCTAGCCGCCGCCACCATCGTGGTGGCCCCGGTTTCCCAACACTGCCCCTTGGGTAATTATCCGTATATCCATGCCTCAAAACTCCGAAAAACCCAGTGGAAAAAATATGGAGAAAGAGCACACAGTATACGTTGTTGTATTGCACGAATTGCCTCGTCAAAAACCTCGTGTGAGAAACATCAGGAAAACTCACTCAAGGGAAAAAGAGTACAATCCACTCAACCATCAAGTTGAGTACTCGATCATCGGGATTGAGATTTTAGCGACGAGTTTGTGAAGTTTCTCCCCTGAACCTTGCATCTCTAAGTCTCATCATATCGATTCCACGCACACACCTCTCTAAGGTTGATGCGGTAATGATTTAGTGAACATATCGGCAAGATTGTCACAAGACTTAGTATGCAAAACTTTCACCTCATTCAACTGCTGCAGCTCATGTGCATAGAAGAACTTGGGACTAATATGCTTAGTGAGGTTACTCTTCACATAACCCATCTGGACTTGTGCAACACAAGCAGCATTATCTTCATAGATAATGGTAGGGGTTTGTAAGGTGTTCAGCCCGCATGTCTGCTGGATGTGGCCGATCATCCACCGAAGCGATACACACTCTTTTGACGCTTCGAATAGTGCCATAATTTCCGAGTGGTTCATAGAAGTCGACACAAGTGTTTGCTTGGACGATTTCCAGGAAAACGCAGTTCCACCACAAAGGAAAACATATCCAGTTTGCGATTTGCAATCATGCGGGTCCGATAGGTATCCAGCATCGGCATAGCCTATAATAGATAGGTCTTGATTCCTTTTATAAAACAGGCCAAGATCTTTGGTCCCTTGCGTAGTAACGGAAGGCGTCCTTGACACCTTTCCAATGTCTTTTGGTAGGTTCAAAACTGTACCTCATAAACAAACCGACGGCGAACGCTATGTCTGGCCGTGTACAGTTTATAGATACATGAGTGCTCAACTGCACTCGGGTAAGGAAATTCTGGTCCCGAGTTTCCTTGCCCTCTTCCTTTAGCCTGAGCGGGTCCTTATGCATCTTAAAGACCTCCCGACCATCGGGGTCTTAGAAGGATATGCCTTATCAAATCCAAATCTTTCCAACACCTTCGGGTGTAGGCCGACTGTGCACTAGAATCCCATCGGGGAATGCTCAAGTTGCGCAGACCTAGACAGAACTTGGTTTTACCCAAATCCTTCATCTCAATTCCGACATCGGTAGGAACTCGCTTCCTCAATATCCTCAGGTGTACCGATTATGTTTAAATCGTCCATGTACACCGAGATTATACAGAATCCATCTTGGGATCGTAGTATGAAAACACATGGGCAATCTTTATTGCTCGTGTAACCCTTCTCATGAAGGAAATCGCTTAGCGATTGTACCACATTCTACCAGACTATCGCGAGTGCATGCGATGCCTTTTGAAGTTGAACACTGTATAGACCCCTGTTTGCTCTATCATGGTTTGGAAGAGGGATACCTTTTGGAACCTTCATGTATATGTTCGAATCCAAGTTACCATACAGGTAAGCAGTGACAACATCCATTAGTTTCATTTTCAAGCCCATGTTTACTGCCATCGAGATCAAGTATCTAAAGGTAACTCCATCCATGACCGGGGAATAAGTCTCCTCAAAATCGACACCTGGTCGTTGAGTGAACCCTTGAGCGACGAGGCTTGCTTTGTACCGTACTACCTTATTATTTTTATCTCGCTTTCGGACAAAAACCCACCTATGGCCAACAGGGCGAACGTGGGGAGGAGTTCGACAAACTGGTCCGAACACCTTCCTTTTGTTGAGAGATAATAATTCGGCAGTAATTGCCTGCTGCCAATCTTTCCAATCTGACCTTTTCTTGCAATCAGCGGCGTGTTAGGCTCGGGTCAAGATCTATGATTGAGGCAATTTTAGTAGCAAAGTTGATGTCGACAATCACCGTTGCTCGGTTCGGGACTCCCATATAAATATAATTTATGGCCATTTCGTCATGGAGCGCATCCGGCGCAAACACTTGCTCTACCAAATTTTCCATTATGGGAGCAAGGTCCTTTAGATTTCCCGCGTCGATGTGTGCGCTCACATCTCCGCTGGGTGTTTCCCCTATGGGAAAGTTTAAGTCCGGAATTTCATGCACTGAATTTTCCGTACTTGTGTCAGGTCTCGACTGGCTCCCCGTTTCAATTTGGGGTACTCTGGCGACAGGCTGCGATAAATCTCTCTTATCCTTTTTCATCAGGCGTCCCCGAGTACTTGGGATTTGAGAAGCCGGATGTCTCGTCCTTTTAGGCCTTTGGACGGGAGCAGGTATACCATCATTTTTCTTCGGTATTTCAACCCTTTCCGGTGCATTGCGCGCATGCACATGCGATTTTGTCACAGTCTTTAAGTCACTAAAGTGGTCAGGCAGTTGATTTGCTAATGACTGCAAATCTATTATCTTTTGGACTTCTCTCTCGGTCTTAGCGGTCGCGGGTCATGGCGTGGATCCCGTGGCTTGCCACGTGATTTCTCGACTTTTAGCATCAAGGGTTGATTCTCTCCCCAAAGTCGGGAAAAGATCCTCGTCAAAAATGCAATCAACAAAGCGAGCCGTGTGACATTCACATCATGGGGTCCAGATACCGAATATGGACACGATCTCATAACCAACGTATATCCCCAACTTACGGGCGGGCCCATCACCGATCGCGAGGGGTGGTATTGGTACATATACACGGCAACCGAACCTCGAAGGTGGGAAATTTTGGTGCCGACCCTTGTGCAAGTTGAGCAGGAGAATGGATGTTGTAGGCCGACGGTCGAAAGTTGATGAGATTAGCGCGTGTAACACCAAGCGTGGCCCCAACATGTAGTTGGAAAATTACAACCCTGAAGGAGCGGTCGGGCAATGAATTTAATTCTTTTAATCAATGCCTCGGGAAATTATTCCTCATTTGTATGATCTGTGAGATCAATTTTGCAAAGGCATGGTTCCGTGTTGACAGCAGGCAAACATTGGACCATTTAGAGGAAGCATCAATGAGCACCATAAAGTACCAAAACCGGCCCGTGAGAACTGAATTGAACCGCATATGTCCCCTTGGATACGTTCCAAGAATGCGGGATTTCATCCCTCACCTTGAGGCGATGGCCTAATGACTAACTTTCCCTTAAGCGCATGCGAGCACTGCGAAATCATCGGGATTCGAGAAGTTCTTCACGTTAACATTATGGCCATGCAAGTTGTTAATTATATTTCTCATCATCCTAAGTCCGGGGTGGCCTAACCTATCGTGCGAGGCGTAAGAGTTCGAGCTTCTAAAGACAGTCTTGAGGGTAGTGTACACGGCGGTGCTACTATCTTAGTGTAGTATAGCCCTGTGTCAAGCGAAGGAAGCCTTTCGATAACATGTTTACCACGGCATCCCGCTTTGTGATGAGTAGGCACTCCTTGCCATTTTCATCATCGGTCTCAACATGGAAACCATTAGCGCGATGTCTCTAAAGTTCAAAAGAGTGCGAGTCGACTCGGGTACAACAACGCATCATTAATGATCAAAGTTGTTCCCATGGGGAACATAATAGTGGCTCGTCCGGAGCCAACTATGTGAGAACCGCAGCCAGCGATTGTCATAATACTTCCGGAGATTTTTAATGGACTCAAAGTACTTAGTTTCTCGTAAAATGGTATGAGTGGTGGCGCTATCGGCAAAACACGTTTCCTCCATTCAGCGCCACAGCGTTCTAAAATATGACATCTAATTAATGTAATGAGGAAGAAAATACATTAAAATAAATGCACACATCTCGAGAACATAACATGCTATCATGTATAAATAATGGAATAAATGAATAAATGTCATCCAATCACCAAAGTAAAGAATAAGTTTATGCTCTCTTAGAGCTTACAACCAAATAGAATTTATTCAATTTTATTGTATCAAATCACGGAATCATGACAACCAAAGAGGTATGCTAAGTGGACTCGGTGAAGAAGCCATTCACTTCAGCCGCAATCTCCATACTAGTGAGCTGATCCTCCTTAGAAATAATCTTGGAGGCAGCATCAATGTCTAGTGGCGGCGCCGCCGCCGAGGCGACCATGTGGTCAACCTCCATGGCGACGTGGGCGTCGGTAGAGACCGCCAAGGCTGCCGCAATGGGCACCACAGGGGTCGCCTCTATAGGCGCAGCAGGGGGAGTAGCGATCATCACGGGTGCCGCCTTGGGGCGCCGGTGGTGCTCCCTCCTGAACCAAGGCGAGGTGCGTCTCACGCGCCTTCCGAGCCTTATATGCATCAACGACCTCCTGTGGTGCGCGACACTGGCGGGAGAAATGCTCCACCGAGCCTAGCGAAGCAGTCCACGAGGCCTCTGCCCTCCCTTGCCCGGCTTGTTACCTTGGCCAGGGCAGGAGGGTGAGGCCTTCTTCTTGCCCTTGCGGCCCCTCTTCTTCTGTTGAGGCTTGCGGACTTTGAGGCGTTCACCTCCTGGCGAGAACTCCCCCCAAGTGGTTGCGCGACAAAGTTCTTTTGGAGAACCTCATCCTGCGCCTCCGCCACACGGAGGGCGTCAATCAACTCTGAATACCTCGTGTAGTTCCCCTGGCGGTAGTTCCGTGAGGACTGGACCGCGTCGGGGTGGAAAGTGGATAGGGTTTTCTCAATCTTCTGGGAGTCGGTAATCTCAGTACCACACAACCGAAGAGTCATACAAATCCGGTGTAGAGCCGAATTGTACTCCCCAACCGTCTTGAAGTCCGCAAACCTCAGACAGATCCACTCTGCCTCTGCACGTGGCTTCATAGTGTACTTCAGCCGCTCAAACCACTGCTTAAGAGCGGTCCAAAGGCCAGAAGCACTGCGCTCAGCCATATACTCATCTTTGAGTAGGTGGCGGTGATGACGGAGAAAGTCAGAGCCTGCGCATTCTCGGTTTGAACTTGGGATCAGTGGCGGCCAGCTGGGCCCCCTTAGCGATCGCCCTCAGGAGGGTCCTGCCCTGGAGAAAGATCTCGCGGTCCGAGGACCATGACAGGTAATTCAGCCTTGTCTGGGCCAACTCAGCAAACTCCTCGTGGACAATTCCGGCCATCTGCGATTTATGCAAAAATCATGAGATTACAGCAGGTAATCTTTTGCACAAAGCGATGTTGATAAACTTATTCAATAAAAAGACGTTCCAATATTTAAAACATATTATATGACTTACTAAATGATTAAGAGTGCTAAACAATTAATCTATGGCAGTAGAATCATACAATAAAACATGTTTACAGAATATAGCATGTTAAGCGCATTTTGTACATGAAAAATAGCCCAAAAAGTGAATTCCCGAGTTATTTTAAAGCCAAAATACGCATTTTCAGCGAAAACAGACAGTTCCAGGGGCTTCTACGCGAAATATTACAACAGGAATATAATGCGCGCAAAAACGAAAAACTATAGGGGCTCAAATGCAAATAACCGCGCGTGCGTGCTCTCTGGCCTGGTCCAGTCCGTCTGCAGGCCGAAATGGGCCGTCGGCCCGGGTAGCCAGCCCCACCCCCTCCTTTTTTTATGGAGGAAAAATGAGGCCCGTTGCACCGCAGCCCGATAGGCCGGCCTGCTCGGCGCTCGAGGGCGCTAGGGTTTCAACTAAGCGCCCGGCGGCGGCGGCTCGGTAAACCCGTCGCCCGCCGCAGCACGGCCAGCGTGCTTTCGCTTCGGCGGCGCTGCCACACACGCACAGACGCAGCAGCGGGCACGGCGCGGCCAGCGAAGCGAGCTGCCATGGCGCGGTCGCGCTAGCGGGCGCGTGTACGCAGCGCAGCCAGCGGGCGCGCGCAGCCACGCACGGCGCGGCCAAAGCCACGACAGCTGCCAGCTGGTCGCGCAACCATTTGCGCGGCCGCAGCGCGCGGCGCGCTCCCAGCAGGGCGGCGCGCGGCCAGCGAGGCAGCGGTGCCACGCGCAGCGCCGCAGGCGCGGCGAGGATAACCAGCGCTTCATGGCGGCGGCGGCCACGCACGCTGCCGCGTCGGCGTCGGCGGCCACTGCTTTCATGGCGTCGGCCGCGCGCCAGGCAGAGGCGGCAGGGCGACGGCAACAGCCACCAGCAGGGTGGCGGCAGCAGCGTGCAGCAGCCTTGGCGCTTGGCGACGGCGATGGCGCTTCGGCGGCGAGGGGCGGCCAGCAGGGCCATGGCGACACCGGCGATGACGGGGACGTCGTCATCTGCCTCGGGATGGCAGGATCGTGCGTCTTCGAGACGTCACGACGCGTGTACGTCGGGTACAACGCGGCGGTGCCGTGCTCATCTGGAGTACGTGTAATCACCGTCTCCCTAGGGTGTAGTCAACAAATCTCTCTTGATCCAAGAAATCGACATTGGTCGGCGACGTATTCGTCCGCTCAGTTCTTGGGAGAGAAATCCACATCGTAGGTAGATTTATTCGAAAAATAATCTAATCGCAAAAACGGAATCATAGTGCCGAGAGGAATCCATTTTTGCAAAGAGTGGGATCGGATCTTATACCTCGGCGGGATCGACGAAAGCCTGCGTGATGCAGGCTTGACGGAGAGTTGATGGAGCGAAGCGTGCTGATAACGTGTTCCGCAACTCCTGCGGCGAGTCCGGTCCAAGGTTCGCGGAGCGGGAGGCGGCGTCGTGAGCGAAGTAGTCGAATCACAAGTAAAGACACAGAAAAATATGAAGGAGACCAGCTTTATTAATCAATGATCAGGGATTACAATGATGTCTCCTCGTTGCTTTATATAGGGACTAGGGGATCAAGAGATAAGTACCCACTTAACGTAAAGAGGGGAAACGGGAGGGGCTATCCCGAGCGCATCGGCGCTAGCCGCCGCTACCATCGTGGTGGCCCCGGTTTCCCAACAAGGACAAGGAGGATAATGGGCCAGGAATAGGAATAGCTATCGCGTGGCTCTGTTCTCCTCAAGAAGGTTTCAAACTTGGGATGGAAAGAAGTAGCACGGATCGCGGGATGGGCCGAACATAATACGCCTATGTCGCGGGTAGGTGTATTCCGGACCGTATTTCAGCCACTAGGCCTGGCGCAGCCCTGACCAGCGCTGACGGATTCCAGATCTCTAGGCTCAAAAGGACGCACAGGATTGCGGCCTGCCTAGTGCGCTGCCGCCATAAGCCCGCAGACCTCACATGCTTAGAGCACAGCCAATCAAAAAACATGTGGGCTAGCGACTCAACGGTGGACCTACAAAGCTGATGCGGAGATCACCTAGTAGTGAGTTTGCCAATAGTCCGTAGGTAATTTTAAAGGGTCAAGCATGCGAAGGGTTTGCATATTTGGGGGCGCCATGCCTCCCAGAAAAGGTTGTGAGTGCCTAGTTGGTCGAACTGGCATATAGAGCGAGATAAATCTAGTGGTCAACTTTCAGAAGATTTTGTTAGGCTAGTCTAGGTAAGGCAAACTCACTCGAACATGGTCGATTCCTATGGCTACTCCAGCCATGGGATCCCTCTATTGTACTTCCTGTTATAGAGCAATAAAATGACCATGTGCTCCTAAAAAAAAAAGGAAAGGCAAAAAATAAAGGGGCATTGCTATGCGTCGGCCGGTGGATCTTTCAAAAAGATCCGCCGCTTTGCAAGCTATTCGATTATGTGACGTGAGCCGTCAATTTTCTTTCTCTAATTTTCTGCAACAATACTCTTGTTACGGAACCTCCTCTTCTTTAATTTCCTACAACAAGACATTTGTTATGACACCTCCTCTTCTTTAATTTCTTGCAACAAGTCCCCAGTTGCAAAACCTCTTCTTCTCTAACTTTTTGCAACAAGACCCTTGTTGCAAAAATTGCAAACACATCTCCCGCCATGTCTAATTTTTTGTAACAAGACCCTTGTTGCAAAAAATGCAACAACGTCTCCGGCCGCATCACGCACTAACATAGTTCTGCAACAACGTCGTTGTTGCAGAAACTTGGAGTAGATGTACGGCATGGTGATGCTGCTACTGCTAGTGCTAGTGGTGCCAGGACGGTGATGAGGTTGATGGCGCTCCACGCTGGCATGGCAGATCTCGCTGGATCCGTTGATTCGGTCCTGGTAGGCGTTTGGCGGTGGAGATCCGGCATGGATGCACTCACGAGGACGACCTACAGGTGGCGGTGCTCGGTGACGACGATCTACAGGCGGCGGCGCTCGGCGACGACAACCTATAGGCAGGGGCGCTCGGCTTGCTCGTGACCTTGGCTGTTGGTCGCTAGTGTTCGGTCCGCAACAGACCATTTGTTTCGGTCAAGCGAACTGAAACAAGGGGCAAGTTGCAAGAACTGTACTAGAATAGAGATTGTTTCTGAGTCGTTCTATCAAAATAAAATCCAACGGCTACGGAGAAGGTTGATGCCCGCACAAACATCCGCCGATTGATTGATAGTGTTTCCCAAAAATAAATAAGAAGTCAATTCCAAACGATGACGATCGGTAATGTGGCCCGAGGTGAACTAATCAAGCTTCACGTTGTCCTGCTTTGCAAGCGGCGTAGGAGCACATGAACAATAGAAGGGAGAGGACGAGAGGGGCGTAATCTGTTGGCCTACCCAATCAAGTCATGCTAAATGGTAGAACTATTTCGTTATCCAGCCATTGCAAGTTATGGTCCTAGTACCTAGTTGCACCCAAAAAGAGTTGGGCATCTTGTCTTTATCATCAAACGGGGGATTCCAGTACAACACAAGGCTTGTGGGGAGACGTCATCTTAGAAAAAATATCTCCTGTGAATTTTTTGTCTAGGATGTCGATGCCACCAAGGGGCTTGGGTAATGGCATCTTCAACAGCAACCCGCAAAAATCCTCCCGCATTCGTTCGCGAAGACGGATACGGGAGGACGACATCCAACGCTAGATGCATGCATTTCAACCCACATTTTAACAAATTAGACCAAATTCATGCAAACCGGCTGATATTTATCAAAGTTCGGATAGAAAATAGCACAAATCATCCATACATATCATGCAAATTAAGTTTAGTACAACAATGTCTCAAATTCGACTAGATCCCGGATGTCCAACAAGTTTTTCATGAACGGATCATGTCCTCCCACACATACTTCCCCTTTAGCTTCATTCAACAGTGTGTGCACGTAAATGGCCGTTCCTCTGACTTGTGGTATGCTACGGAGGTGCGTGCGGGCTACATATAATGTGTAGACCAACATTGAATGAATGAAGCAATCAACAAGTTGAGCAAGAGAAAGTAAAACTTACCATCTCCTCCATGTCCGCGTGCAATGGCCACCTTGCCTCGAGCTGACTAACCAAGTTGGAAAACTTGATGACGTTGGCCTGGATAGCGTGCCAGCGGTACGACACCGACCTCACGTTGTGTGGTTGAATGATGTACATGTCGTAGGGCGCAATATGCTTTCCTACATGAAACTTTTCATGCACTTGCTCCCAGAAGGGCGGCCCTCTGGTCCTGCCTATGAAATCCGTGGATACAGCCAGCCACGCATCGCATAACAACTCGTCCTCCATGGTCGAGTAGCTCACCATCCTTCGTACTCTAAAAAACGACATAGCATTTGAAAATAATCTCAATGGCATTTGACCGAACACCTGTTGGGCGTCGTGTCTGCCATGGAGGTCGTGACAGGGGCAGAGTGTACCTGGGTACAAATGGCTCCAGGGCGGAAAGCTCTATCGGAACGGCGAGCGAGCGCGTCGGTGCTGGTTGCGGACGTCTGGCAATGCCTCTGTGGCGGCCAAAGACGAACAACAACGGGAGCAGAGCTGGAGGGTGCGGATGCAAAGCCAGGAGGACAAGGGACGGAGTGGAAGGAAATGGGACCGGGAGGGGGGATTGGGTGGGCCGGGGGTGTCGGAGGCCTACGTTTCTGGTGTCCAGACTTCCGCAAACCTCCCACACTTTTGTCTCTAATTTGCGGGAGAAATCGCGTCCTGACCCCTCCGCGGCCCGATACAGGTCGGCGTTGGATGGCTTCCGCGGTCCAGATAGCACGGTCCGGACAGTTGCGGGAGGTTTAAGGGTCCGCCTTGGAGATGCGCTAAGTCGAGTAGGATTTTTTCAAGTGTCTATCGATTCAGTAAAGCGCAATTTCAATTCAATGAAAAAAAAGTAACTTCACCTTTTAACTTTGTTGCATTTTTATGGGGAACAGCAAGTCTTAGTTTTTACTATACTGAAGTTGCAATTTTCTGAATTGGTTGGGACTCAAGAAAACCCCAACTGACACAAAATTAGCAAAACTATAAACTTATGCGTACGCGTCGGTCGGGTGATGTTTAGAAAACATCCACCGTCTTGGTAGCCGTTGGATGACAAGCTCGGCGGCCGTTTGATTTTCTCTCCATGAGCGTGCACCAACCTTTGCAACACGGCTCGTGTTACGCTCGAGCTTTGCAACCCGAGCCTTGTTGCTTCTCCGGTGAACAATTTTTTTCTTTGAAATAAGTCGTGTTTCAGAAACATAATGAAATAAGACCCTGTTGTAGGAATAGGGACCTTCACTATTGCCCCCTTTGCAACAAACGTAGTGTTACGCTTGGTCCTCTGCATTCTTGTTGCAATCACTCAAAAATGTTTTTTTGAACATGGCCTATGTTGCGGAAACAAAACCAAACTGAGCTTCAGTTATAGAAAAAATCCCCTTCGCTGCAGTCGGGGAGCCGCCGACTAGAGCGGCAAAGAGTGTATGGGGAGGGGATGCTGGGTATGCAACCATGGGGCGCGAGGTCACGTGGGAGGCCATGAGCCATGGAAGTCCCACCGCAAGTCATGGAAGGTCGGCAGAGCTTGGCCTCCATGGCCATGGCGACCATAGTCGAAACTTGGACTTCCAGCGGGGCTACGTCTCCAAAGCAACACCATGCTATGCAACAGTGGTAGCATGTTTGATCTGAGGGAAGAGTGTATTGAGTGAGGGAGGAAGAATATGGGTGTTAAAGGATAAGGATAGATGAAAGGATAAGACTGGGTGTGTGGATGATTGGTAGGACACGTGTCTGCACCGAGGATGTGTCTACACACCATGGACCACAACATGAGTCGTGTTGCCCTTCATATGAGTGCAACAACGTCCATGTTGCAAACCCGCTTAGGTAATTCCACGGTGTGTTGTGCGCCGTCCGATCAACCTTGGATCGGACGGGTGCGAAGACGGCTGATGCGCGCCGAGTAATCCATCGGTTGAGCGGAAGTGTTCTCCTTGAAGGAAATATGCCCTAGAGGCAATAATAAAGTTGTTATTTATATTTCCTTATATCATGATAAATGTTTATTATTCATGCTAGAATTTTATTAACCAGAAACTTAGTACATGTGTGAATACATAGACAAAACAAAATGTCCCTAGTATGACTCTACTTGACTAGCTCGTTAATCAAAGATGGTTAAGTTTCCTGACCATAGACATGTGTTGTCATTTGATGAACGGGATCACATCATTAGGAGAGTGATGTGATGGACAAGACCCATCCGTTAGCTTAGCATGTTGATCGTTCAGTTTTATTGCTATTGCTTTCTTCATGACTTATACATATTCCTTTTACTATGAGATTATGCAACTCCCGAATACCGGAGGAACACCTTGTGTGCTATCAAACGTCACAACTTAACTGGGTGATTATAAAGGTGCTCTACAGGTGTCTCCAAAGGTGTTTGTTGGGTTGGCATAGATCGAGATTAGGATTTGTCGCTCCGAGTATCGGAGAAGTATCTCTGGGCCCTCTCGGTAATGCACATCACTATAAGCCTTGCAAGCAATGTGAATAATGAGTTAGTTACGGGATGATGTATTACGGAACGAGTAAAGAGACTTGCCGGTAACGAGATTGAACTAGGTATGATGATACCGGCGATCGAATCTCGGGCAAATAGCATACCAATGACAAAGGGAATGGCGTATGTTGTTATGCGGTTTGACCGATAAAGATCTTCGAAGAATATGTAGGAACCAATATGGGCATCCAGGTTCCGCTATTGGTTATTGACCGGAGATGTGTCTCGGTCATGTCTACATAGTTTTCGAATCCGTAGGGTCTGCACGCTTAACGTTTGGTGATGATTTGTATTATGAGTTATGTGATGTGGCACCCCGGCTCAGAGCAACCGGTTTACCTTGCATTGCCAGCCCAGAGATCAAGTCTTCTGGCAAAACACAACAACATGGTACAGAAACTACCGCTTTATTGATGCTAGCGGGTACATAAGTCTGATATTACATCGAGATAAGAGGCCAAGCGGCACACACGGTGCGGCTGAACATGTACATTATTTAATGAACATGAAGGGGCCTCGAGCACATAAACTACGTGGCAGCAGAATGACGACAAAGTGGAACTCCATAGCACAGGGACACTGACGTGGACACGGCCTAGACGCGGGAAGCTCTCCGATGCGGTACGACTTGCCTGAAATCTAGCATGACACGCCAGGTGAGTACATTGAATGTACTTGCAAGCTCACAACAAACATAAGCACAATGACAAACAATATCATGACAATTATTCAGGTTAATGCAATGCAAGTAATGCTACTAATACGATGAAACCAACATGTGCATCAAGTTCCTCGGACTCGCTTACCAGACGGGTTACCTCATAACCAAACGGTGATCATACCCGGATCACAACTGAAGTGAATCACTCATGATCAGCTCATGATCTCACAAATCATCACAAAACCAGTGCCAACAATAAATATTTAGTGTGTAGGATTAATTATAAATGTTGATCCATGGTGTGACCTACTCCCGAGTTGTGTCCATAACCGAGGACGCGACTATCGATAGATTGAATACACTCTGCAGAGGTAGCACACTTTACCCACACCACGGAACCCATGGCCTCGCACTCCCATTCGGGTGGACCAACGGAGTTCCGACGAAACCCTCCCCTTGCCATGACACTCTCCCGGCCACTCCGACCAACTCCCTCTCAGGGCTAAGTCCTGGGTGGCCCCGTGCCTACCAAAGGCATCAACGGCCACCGTCGTGGCAAAAATGGTCCCAAACAGGGACAAGGTACCATAAAAACAAACGGGCACAGAAGGTTATGTCTGCTTATCGCGCCAGGGTACCGCACGCTCATAACCTTCACTCATTGGAGGCACCGGCGAGAGGCACGACAAGGGACCGAATCAAGACCCCCCATAAAGGTAAATGTGGTCGCACTGAGAAAAACCCGATTCAGTGGCACCATGACTTGATCAACGTTATCTTCAAGTTGGATTATTATCAGGTTTAACTTGAAAATAAAAACTACTATGCCAAGTCATAAGATGACATGAGCATGCACTAATCGATATGCAAAACACGCAACTCACAAGAACGGATCAACCTTATCAATATAACTTTCTGGCAATAACTCATAATTAAATTTTACTGGTTCTACCTCACTATTTATGATCATGCAATATTTTGATTAACTCATAATTTATATGAAATTCTCATTAAGCAAAAAGAACTATCATTATTTATCATAGCAATATAACTAAGTCAAACTCTATTCTACTAGACCAAACTACTCCATGCATTCAACCAGTAACTTAAACAAACATTTCAAGCATGACAAGGTAACTAGCATTCAACCAAATTTATTTATCAAATTTTAAATGCATAAAAGAACTCATATTCAAGTAAGAAAAATCATAGAAATTGAAATGACACCATCAAAATACTAGTGTGGCTTGCCTTAGTGCAGAGGAGGGTCACACTCCTCCTGTTTATCTTCAAGGCAAGTCTCGCCTTCTGAAAATATTTAAAAACCACAAAACAAAATGTCAAAAACCAATCTGAAAATCACCAGAAATTCTAGACAGCAAGGAAAATTCCACATTTTTGTGTGCTGCTAGAGTTTTATGAAACAAACACAATGCAAAAAGAATCAACTCATTTGGACTTATAGGCTAGAAATTATCAGCGGTCAAAGTTGTGGTCAAATTTTTGAATTAATTTGAATAAAACAGAAAACTAGGGGGTGACGTCGATGGCGTAAAGGAAGAATATGCCTCCACTCATACCGCTTCGGTTGCGAGTGGAGAGGCTGACATCGGGCCCCATCGGTCAGGAGAGAGAGGGGGAGAGAAGAAACAGAGCGCGGCGGTGCTCCGCCGGAGCTTACGCCGGTGATGAGAGGTTCTTGGGCGAAGCTAGAGGGATAGAAGTGGAGAGGGGGTCACGGCGCACCTGCCCGTACCCGTGGCTTGTCGGGGGATAGTCGGAGCTGCTCGCAACTAAGCTCGCAAGCAACGGTGGCGATCGGGGCTTGCCGGAGAGGAAGAAGGCGACAGCGAGGGGTGACTCCAAGGGCTATCCTGCTTCCAGGCAACAATAGTGGACCTCCAATGATGCGCCTGAGAGGTTAGTTGAGCTCGAGGGGCTCTGGAGTAGGGTGGCTGGGCTGTGGGGATCGCCGGCGATCTCAGGTCGTGGTCGACAGCCAGAGGCCTGCCGGACCGGGCTACGACTATCCTACGTGGTCGTGGTGGTAGAGAAGTGCGGTGTGTGGCTTCAGAACGGAGGGAGGGACTCTATATATAGCCGGAGTAGGAGGGGGGTACGTGGCACCGCCGGAGTTCTCTGGCAGCCAGCAAGCGATGATGAAGGGCACCAGTGAGAGGGGGCAAGGGCTCAACGCTCAGGCGGGAGCTGTCCATGCTCGTGGATGAGCACAAGAGGCAGGGGAGAAGAAGACAAGGGCACGAGCGCACTGTGGCTTTTGGCCGCAACGTGCCCGTGCTCGCTGCGGCGTCTCCGGCGTCGGCGAGCGCCAGGGAGAGGTCAAGGGTGATGATGGAAGCTGGTGCCGCGGCGCGACAGTCGTCGGCGAGCTCTGGCTTGAGCACGCGCCGAACAGAGGCGTTGGCGCGACGCAAAGCGCATCGAACACATGCCAGACCCCGTGTCCACACGCGGTCACCGCCCTGGCATGGTCAAAGCGACACCCATGCTCGGCCAAACCTTGTCTGGGCTATATTCCACACAGTGTTAGGTCTAGGGAGGCTGAGGACTCACTGCCAGGCCGACCAGAAGTGACTCAAGCTTCTTGGCAAGTTTCTGGCCAGAAACTTGGCCGCTATGTTGGAGGGCTTCTAGAAGGCCATTAGGGATGATCTCCTGGGGTTAGGGTTTACTTAGGAGGGTAATGAGGCTCAAGAAAAACCAGGGCCAAAGGATCAAGGAAAAATACACTTGTTGTACAAAGTGCATTTTGGGGCCAAAAGGGAAATGATTTTCTGTAGCCAAAATATTACAAAAAGTCATGCAATATTTTGCTTGGGGAGGTGCGCCAAGGCTCAAAGAATATTCAGGAATTATTTCAAGATTTTTGGAGCAATAAAAATGAGGGTTGCTTTGGAGCACTATTTTCTGAAATGAGTTTCAGAAGAGAAATTGAATATCTTTCTTTTATGAAAATATTCATTTGACCACTTTCAGATTTTTCAGAGAAATGAGATTGAATGAGAGGTATATGGG
The DNA here is from genome assembly GCA_021605205.1 of Aegilops longissima. Classification (NCBI taxonomy): domain Eukaryota; kingdom Viridiplantae; phylum Streptophyta; class Magnoliopsida; order Poales; family Poaceae; genus Aegilops; species Aegilops longissima. The sequence continues at coordinate 666,154,504 of CM038678.1, forward strand.
TCACTTGGGTGAAGGTCAAGGGCATGCCCAAGTGATAAGTCCATTTGAATTGATTCCAAAAACTCAAATCCAAGGCAAAGGCAAAATCAAGTCCGGAAAAAGAGAGAAGGCAAAATCCAGGCTGTCACAAACCTCCCCCACTTAGGATGAATCTCGTCCTCGAGATTCGGTTGCTCGGGAAAACAGTTCTGGGTAAGCAGTCCTTAAAAATTCCTCTCTTTCCCAGGTTGCCTCTTCCTCGGTGTGATGCTCCCACTGAACCTTGTAAAACCTTATCACTTTGCTGCGAGTGACTCTTTCTGTCTCATCCAATATTTTGATCGGTCTTTCCTCATATGTTAAATCCTTAGCCAGTTCTATCTCTGCCATATCAGTCCTTTTCTCCGGTGGCGAGATACATCTCCTTAGCTGTGAGACATGAATAACATTGTGTACCTCTGACAGTTCTGATGGCAATTCCAACTGATAGGCAACTGTTCCGACTCTGGTCATGACTGGATATGGACCAATATATCTGGGTGCCAATTTTCCTCAGGTCTGAAATCTCTTAACTCCTTTCATAGGGGTGACTCGGAGATACACGTGTTCTCTGGGTTCAAAGCTGATCTGACGATGTTTTGCGTCATAATAACTCTTCTGTCGTGACTTGGCCAACTGCAGTCTGTCTCAGATCTCCTTGACTTGCTTCTCAGCTTCGCTCATTAAATCAGTCCCAAAAATACGGCTGTCTCCGGTTTGAGACTAGTTCAGTGGAGTGCGGCACTTACGGCCATACATGGCTTCATAGGGTGGCATCTTTAAGCTGGTCTGGAAACTGTTGTTGTAAGAAAACTCGGCGTACGGCAGACAGTCTTCCCACTTGGATCCTTGGGCCAATGCACATGCTCGGAGCATATCCTCGAGTATTTGATTTACTCGCTCAGTCTGTCCATCTGTCTGGGATGGTAAGTTGTGCTGTATTTTAGGGCAGTCCCCAAGGCTTGATGTAGTCGGGACCAAAATGCTGAAGTGAAGAGAGATCCTCTATCTGATGTGATAGTCTTTGGCACTCCATGCAGACTGACGATTCAGGACACATACAATTGTGCAAGTTGATCGGCACGGTAGGTGGTCCGGATGGGAAGGAAATGGGCTACCTTCGTCAATGTGTCCACTATGACCCATATTGCGTAATTCCCTCGGTGAGTCCTTGGTAAACCCGTGACGAAATCCATGTAGACATCGTCCCATTTCCATTGCGATACGGGTAAGGGTTGAAGGAGTCCGGCGGGTTATTGGTGTTCTGCCTTTACCTTGTTGCATATATCACAACAAGCCACAAAGTAAGCAATGTCTTTCTTCATTCCATCCCACCAGAATATCTGACAAAGGTCTTCGTACATTTTGGTGCCTGCTACCTCTTGAGCACTGCGTTGGTTTTCCCTTGAAGAGGAAAGGGTGATGCAGCAAAGTAGCGTAAGTATTTCCCTCAGTTTTTGAGAACCAAGGTATCAATCTAGTAGGAGGCTACGCGCGAGTCCCTCGCACCTACACAAACAAATAAATCCTCGCAACCAACGCGATAAGGGGTTGTCAGTCCCTACACAGTCACTTACGAGAGTGAGATCTGATAGACATGATAAGATAATATTTTTGGTATTTTTATGATAAATATGCAAAGTAAAATAAAAGGCAACGGAAATAACTAAGTGTTGGAAGATTAATATGATGGAAGATAGACCCGGGGGGCATAGGTTTCACTAGTGGCTTCTCTCGAGAGCATAAGTATTTTACGGTGGGTGAACAAATTACCGTTGAGCAATTGACAGAATTGAGCATAGTTATGAGAATATCTAGGTATGATCATGTATATAGGCATCACGTCCGAAACAAGTAGACCGACTCCTACCTGCATCTACTACTATTACTCCACACATCGACCGCTATCCAGCATGCATCTAGAGTATTAAGTTCATAAGAACAGAGTAACGCTTTAAGCAAGATGACATGATGTAGAGGGATAAATCCATGCAATATGATAAAAACCCCATCTTGTTATCGAGTAGTGAACGCGGTCTTGGGAATATCTTCTTGATTTTGAGTTGATGATATCCGGTCCTCAAATCAATTTTGGAGAATACTTTGGCCCCACTGAGTTGATCAAACAAATCATCAATCCTTGGTAATGGATACTTGTTTTTGATGGTGACGTCATTCAACTGTCGGTAGTCCACACACATCCGAAGACTGCCATCCTTTTTATCCACGAATATAGCCGGTGATCCCCACGGTGAAGAGCTTGGGGGATGTATCCTTTCTGCAACATCTCATCCAGCTGTTTCTTTAATTCCACCAATTCTGATGAAGGCATCCGATAATATTTCTTGTGTATCGATGTGGTTCCAGGCACCAAGTCAATTGCAAACTCCAATTCTCTGTCTGGCGGCATTCCTGGCAATTCCTCGGGAAATACATCTGGATACTTACTGACCACTGGAATCAATTTCACTTCTTCCGCCACAGCTGTGAAAACCATATCCTTCTTGGGTATACTTCTGCGGGCATAAAAACTTGTGGTGCGACCCTCCTGACTTGCCATGGTAACTTCCTTCGAGGGAACGCAAGCACAAGATGATCTTCCACCACAAGACCACAAGAACAAAGGCAAGGACACACTTCAAGAGGAGATTTATGCATTTGAAGAAGCACCTAAGGCCTTGGTCAAGTGGGTTCCCAAGACTACGCCAAGTTCTACTTCATCAAGTACAACTACTACACCCAGGATTCCCATCAAGATGATGTGGATCCCGAAGAAGAAGAACTAGAGAGTTCTTGAGGGTGACTCCGCCAACATTCTTCACTCATATCATTATGGCAAGGACAAGTGCAATCAACTTCCATATCTTGCACTAGTTCAAGGAGTCACAAACCCTCATGTTGGTAAGGCAAGGGACAAGGTAACCTAATGTTTTCATGGACATCATTTTGTGAATGCATTACTCTATGTCTATGGATATTCTTGTTTGTTCCTTGTTGGACTAACCCATGTAGGTATTGAAAGTGCAACTCACTCCAAAGGTTTGCTCCAAAAGATCTACATTGAGCATCCACATATTCAACACCTACATGAAGTCATCATCGACAAAACCCAAGGTTAGTTCATCCCTCTAAGGGGGGATCTCACATCTAGGGGGAACTTAACTATAAGAATTGAGTCAAAGCAACTCTAATGATGTGAACACATAAATGCTTTATGTAAATGTGGTAACCCCACTTGAGCTTAAAAGATGAGTATGACCTATGATCAAATGTTCTCATTTGACTCCTAAGTCAATATACTCATATAGATGACCTAGTCATCGCCAATTGTTTGATAGATGCTAGAATTGGTTGTGCATGCTTTGTCACATATTTCATTTGTCATTTTATTGTGTGAGCATGTTGGTTGCATATTTTACTCATTCGAGGACATCCACTTGTTGTTTTGATTGATTGGCTTCTTCTTCTTTGGCCAAGTGGATGGACAAGAATGCCTAAGAACCCTCTCTAGCTATCTATGCTTTTCTCGTCTCAAACTCTATTCATGCTACATCACAAAATTTGATCAAGTCAGATTCGAACCACTCTGTGTGAGGAGCACTCGGAGTCCCCGATTCATCATAGACTTAAAACTTCCAAAACTTCTTTGTGATTTTCGGTCTGACCGATTCGTCCATTTCGGTCATACCGAGATCACTAAGTCGATCTAGGTTTTCATCTCGATGCAACCGATTTGAACTTTTCGGTCACACCGAGTTGCTGTAACTGTTAACAGTTATGCATCTCGGTGCCACCGAGTTGTTCTACTCGGTCACATCGACAGTGTCGGGCTATATATTCACACGGGCAAATTTTGGAAAACTTTCTCCGAAACTCTTCGCCCGCGCATAGCTCGCTCTGCCTACTAGGTCTCCGGATCGTCGACTTCGTTGCCAGCCGCCTCCTGTCGCTGGTCTCCGCCGCCATCAATGGATTTCATCTGCGCCGTTGCCGCCGTAGCGAGTTCACCGCCGAACTAGGGTATGAACTCGATCACAGTGCTATCCTTGTCTGATTCTCAGCACATTGTGTTCATTAAACTTCTTGCCACAATTGAAGCACCTCTATCCAGTCAATACAATCCTTAGAATAGATGTGATTCGAAAATTTAGGGTTAGGTTTCCGCCGAAACCATCTCGGACCCACCGAGTTGAAAAACTAGGTCCCACCGATTTGTCTAACGCCATTACACTAGCAACTCTCGGTCTGACCGAGAATTGCTAATTGGTGTGACCGATTTTAAAACTTTGTGAAACCCTAGCAGTCTCGGTGCCACCAAACTGTGACTCGGTCTGACCGAGTTCACTAGTTTAGGTTCCGAAACTGCTTCGGTATCACCGAGTTTGAAAATCGGTAGATCCGAAATGCTTTCTGTGGAAAACTAAAACTAAGTTTTTTTTGAATCATTCTTTTGTAAAAATCTCTGTATTTTGTGATGCTCATCCACTCTACCTCATCTATAACTATTCACAGGGTCAGCAGTCAGTGTGTGCAGCATGTCGCACCAAAGTGATTTGTCGAAACAAGTCGGAAGAGCAGATTCACATGAGTGAGGGCACTAGTCCTCTAGCAGCTCGAGATGAGGGGAGCGAAGCACTCCCAACAATTTGCCCAAAGCTGCCACTAGGACAAGGAAGAAGAGAATCTCAGAGTCTGAGGATGAGGATGATGTGGCAGTTGAGGATGAGGCTATTTCAAAGAAGAAAGTACTCAAGAAGGAGTATAGCTCAACCGCAGTAAAGCCAGGGATGAAGATCAAAAGGCCTGCAGGAAGACAACCAATGTCTAAAGCCAGAGTCTCCACTCAAGCATCTTTGGAAACCCAACCCAAAGAGCCTGCTGCAGCAGGAAATAAAAGGAAGGAAAGGGTCAACAAGACCATGGCCAGAGTAATAGGAAAGCCTTCCATGATGGAAGAAGAGGAAGAAGAAGAGGTTGCTGCACCAGCACCCAAGGCACAAAAACTGATGGGTGATGCTATAAAGTCAGGGGCTGCAACTTTAAAGCCCAAGGAAGCACCCAAAGCTGCCTCCAAGCCCAAGAGTGCACCTAAGAGGAATACCAGGAGTATACCAACTGCTGAAAAGAACAAGGCCCCAATGCCTGATGTTGCTGCTGAAGAAGATGATGAAGGACAAGTCCTAAGGAAGCTCAAACCCAAGATTCCAGACCACAATGATGCTCATCCTGTGGCTGAAAACATGAAGATCAGGAGGGACTTAGGGTTGAGGCTATGGAGAGAGTCAGATCCATATGCCACCAGGAGAAGAACTGTTGTTGATTACAGGTTCCACACAAAGGAGCAACAGGACTTCTATGAGACTATCTTGTTGGATAACAAGCCCATAGTTTGTGATATGAGGTGGGTCGACTGGACCTACATACAGGAAAATGAAGAACACTATCCTGGAGTGTATGACAGCTTCAGTGCGTGTGGAGTTGCAGATTTTGTTGGGCAGAAACTCACAAACTGGAATGATGAGCTCATTATGCAATTCTACTCCACAACACATTTCTATGCAGATGGCAGGATAGTTTGGATGTCTGAAGGAACGAGATACCAATCAACCATTGAGGAATGGGCAAGTCTGATCAATGCCCCAAAGGAGAGTGAAGATGACTTGGACGTTTATGCCAAGAAGAAGATGGATCACAACTCTATGTCATAGATGTACAAGGAGATCCCAGATGAGGCACTTGAGACTTTCAAGTTTGGGTCAGTTCATTTTCTTCTGTCAGGGCTGCCAACGATCAACTGGATCCTAAGGCAAACTCTGTTGCCCAAATCAGGTGACCACAACATGATCAGAGGGCATGCAATTAATTTGCTACACATATTTGATGTGCCCCAGAAATTCAAGGTCATGAGCCTCATAGTTGAAACTATCAAGAGGACAGCAACAGACCAAAAGAGGAGCTGTGGATATGCCCCTCAAATCCAGGAGTTGATTAACTCAAGGATGGGCACATGGAAGTATCTGTTGGATAAGGAACACTTAGTTTTCTATCATGACTTTCAGGACAATCAAGTTGTCATGACTGAGAATGAACCATCATCAGTACAAGCTCAAGAGAAGAAGGAGAAAGCAAGGAAAGAGAAGGCTGCCAAGATGCCAACTCTAGCAGAGGCATCTGAGTACTTTTTGAAGAACAAGCAGGACCAGCTTGGTTACTTGATAGCATCAACTCTGCGGATAGAGAGGGTTGGCCACCTAACTCAAAACCAGGAGAGCACTGGAAAGAATCATGGAACAAAAATTCTATGATCTTGATGTCAAAATGGCGAGATTGATCGGTTGTGGAGCAGCTACAAGATGACATGCAGGAGAGGAAGGAAGGACAACAAGCGATGCATTTGCGAGTGCCTCGAGCTCGGAGATCAGCTGCAGAGCCAAGATGCAGACACGAGTCACTTCATCTGCTCCAGCTACAGCTCCAAAGACAACCAGCTCCAAAGACCAACTCCTTGAGCTCCTTCCACATCAAGCTGAAGTCTTCGTCAAGGAGCCATCTCTACGCCACCAGCTGAAGACCAAGCTTGAGAGACGATATAGTCTTATGCATTTTCTAGGAACTTTTTGGTAACTTGTTGCCAAAGGGGGAGAAAAATGTATAGATCATAGGGCTTCGAGAGAGAGAGAGAGAGTTTGCTTTTGTTCTCTTTGTCTTCTTGGTTGAACTTTGTTTGCGTTTGATTGCTTGAGATACTATTCTATTACCAGTGAGACATTGATGATCATGTGTTTGATCATAAGCTACACTTATGCTTGTTAGATGATATTATCTTACTTATCCTTATATGATCATTCACTGTGCTTGGTGATGAGTGCATGTATTCAATCTTTATTATTTTGAGCGCTCCACCAAGATGTATGTGACATGGAAGAGTAACCCATGAGCCTAATTCCTTGTGCATTTGCAGTCCAAAGCAAATCTTAAAATATGCACAAATTTAGGGGGAGCTCTTGCTTATCACATACTTCTCAAATCGACGATGTTTTTCAATCTTATTATCATTTGTCGAAGCTTTGATCTATATGCTGTCATCAATTACCAAAAAGGGGGAGATTGAAAGTGCAACTATCCCTAGGTGGTTTTGGTAATTTATAACAACATATAGCTCATTGAGCTAATGTTATTCCAAGACAAATATTTCAAGAAAGCTCAATGAATGGCATGGCATGGATGATGAAAGTGGATCCCTCAAAATATTAAGGACAAAGGATTGGCTCAAGCTCAAAAGCTCAAGACTCTACATTTTACATTTTAGTGATCTAAGATCACATTGAGTCTATAGGAAAAGCCAATACTATCAAGGAGGGATGAGGTGTTGCTTAATGAGCCTTTTGCTTCATGTGCTTAGTGATATGCTCCAAAATCCTCAACTACTTTCTCACATCCACATATGACCTAAACCTAAAGTCAAACTCGGCCCCACCGATTCTTTCTATCCGGCGCCACCGAGTTCAAATGTCATAGCCACTGCCACAAACCCTAGGCAAATCGGTTTCACCGATAGGGATCTCGGTCTCACCGAGATGGGATTGTAATCTCTTTGTTTCCCTTCGTAACGTTTCGGTCTAACCGAAGTGAGCGATCGGTCCCACCGAGATTGCAATGTAAACTCTCTGTTTCCCTTTCGTAATTTTTCGGTCTCAGCGAAAGAGCGAATCGGTCCCACCGAGTTTACGACCAACTCTCTGGTTAGCTAATTACCAAAATCGGTCTCACCGAGTTTGTATGTCAGTCTCACCGAGATTACGTTATGCACTAACCCTAATCATATCAGTCCTACCGAGTTGCATGTCGGTCCACGAAAACCCTAACGGTCACTAGGTTTCTTGAATCGGTCCGACCGAGTTTGTTGATTCGGTCCCACGAGTTTGGTAAATTGTGTGTAACGGTTAGATTTTGTGTGGAGTCTATATATACCCTCCACCTCCTCTTCATTCGTAGAGAGAGCCATCGAACAAACCTACACTTCCAACTTACCAGCCTGAGAGAACCACCTACTCATGTGCTGAGGCAAAGGTATTCCATTCCAACCACATGAATCTTGATCTCTAGCCTTTCCCAAGTTGCTTTCCACTCAAATCTTCTTTCCACCAAATCCAAATCCTGTGTGAGAGAGTTGAGTGTTGGGGAGACTATCATTTGAAGCACAAGAGTAAGGAGTTCATCATCAACACACCATTTGTTACTTCTTGGAGAGTGGTGTCTCCTAGATTGGCTAGGTGTCACTTGGGAGCCTCCGACAAGATTGTGGAGTTGAATCAAGGAGTTTGTAAGGGCAAGGAGATCGCCTACTTCGTGAAGATCTACCGCTAGTGAGGCAAGTCCTTCGTGGGCGACGGCCATGGTGGGATAGACAAGGTTGCTTCTTTGTGGACCCTTCATGGGTGGAGCCCTCCGTGGACTCGCGCAACCGTTACCCTTCATGGGTGGAGCCCTCCGTGGACTCGCGCAACCGTTACCCTTCGTGTGTTGAAGTCTCCATCAACGTGGATGTACGATAGCACCGCCTATCGGAACCACGACAAAAACATCCGTGTCTCCAATTGCGTTTGAATCTTCCAAACCCTTCCCTTTACTTTCTTGCAAGTTGCATGCTTTAATTTCCGCTTCCGATATACTCTTTGCATGCTTGCTTCAATTGTGTGAAGATTTCTTGACTTGTGCAAAGATATATAAAATCTGCCAAACTCTAAAATTGGGAAAAGGTTAAGTTTCTAATTGGTCAAGTAGTTTAATCCCCCCTCTAGACATACTTCAAGGTCCTACACATTGTCTGGCGTAATGTCCGGTTTGTCCACAGTTGAAACAGGAATTGTTGCGCTGACATTCTTCCTATACTAGATTGGTCATGACATTCTTGACTTGAGTGGTGGTCTTGTTGACATTTTGCTGCCAGTTGGTGTAAGTGCATCTAGTGATTTTGGTATATTGAAGACTTATAGGTTAAGGGACTAATGTGTTTACGAGTGTACACATGTCTATAAGTCTATGAGGAGTTTGATATTTACAGAGAAAGTCGACCCCTAAAAATGAAGTTCTTCGACTGAAGACTTTGGATTTCTGAAGACTTTCTAAAGACTTTGAAAGTGAAGAAATTGGTGTGACCTTGAAGACTTGGTATTCATCCGAGGAACATGAAGCGTGAAGACAATTGTTTTCGTAGTTTCATTTTCTATTTCTTGAGTCATAGCAAACATCATACTGTTAAAGGGGGTCGAGGAAATACTAAGGAAAAATTTCCATGTGATGCTCAACTCAATATCCTACACCTACCAATCCCTTCGAGTGAAGCCATTGGAAATCTCATACAGCTCAATCATATTCTTCGATGATAGAGACGAAGTTCTTCTGGTCGCTGAAGAATTTGTTCTAACTGAGGAGTTAGGAATTAGCGATCGGATTGCCTACAGAGGAGAACATGATAGCCCCGAGGAATTTCAGCCTCAAATTTCCGACCGTTCTTTGTGCTCTGAGCGGCTGTCCCAAAATATCTTATCCACCTAACGGTCATATCATTGAAGGGCATTTATGTCTTATCATGTCGGGCTGCTCCCTAGGCTATAAATAGCCGCCCCTACAACCACTAGCTAGTTGGCTGCTCCGAGAGAAACCGACACTTGTCATTTGAGAGCATCCCATCCTCCGAGGACTTTGGCGAAAATCATCAAGTGAGGAAAACCCAAACCCAAACACCTCTGTCGGTGTCAAAACCGGCGGATCTCGGAGTAGGGGGTCCCGAACTGTGCGTCTAAGCGGATGGTAACAGGAGACGAGGACACGATGTTTTACCCAGTTCGGGCCCTCTTGATGGAGGAAAACCCTACGTCCTGCTCGATTGATATTGATATTGTGGATGTTTACAAGAGTGGATCTACCACGAGATCAAGGAGGCTAAACCCTAGAAGCTAGCCTATGGTATGATTGTAAGGGTTGTTGATGTGTCCTACGGACTAGAGCCATCCGGTTTATATAGACACCGGAGAGGGCTAGGGTTACATAGAGTCGGTTACAATGGTAGGAGATCTACATATCCGTATCGCCAAGCTTGCCTTCCACGCCAAGGAAAGTCCCATCCGGACACGGGGCGAAGTCTTCAATCTTGTATCTTCATAGTCTTGGAGTCCGGTCGATGATGATAGTCCGGCCGATGATAGTCCGGCCGATGATGGTAGTCCGGCTATCCGGACACCCCCTAATCCGGGACTCCCTCAGTAGCCCCCGAACCAGGCTTCAATGACGATAAGTCCAGCGTGTGTGTAGTCTTCGGCGTTGCAAGGCGGGTTCTCCTTCAAGTTCTACGTACCTGCCGAACAGTGTCCAGCTTCCTCATCAATGTTGCGCTGCGTCTTAGCTTCCACGCCAATAATGGCCTTCTTCCACGCGTTCTTGTGACGTGAAAAGCCATGGTGTCTTTTATGTTTTACCCCTAGTTGTGCGAATAATCTGCCTATAAGGGAGGCAAGAATCCAGATCAAATCACCATCTTCCTCCATAAATACTCATCGGGCGCTTTCGACCAAGAATCCATTCCATCATGGACCGTCAGCGGCTCCTCTTCTCGCGCTCCTAGCCCTTTGCCGGAGATTGGAGGAGATGCTCATTCCGCACAATGAGCTGTGAAGCTCCAAGTGGGGATATCTCCTCCGGCCTTCATGGTTCGGTTCGAGCCGGGCTGGCCACCTACAAAGGCGGGAAGCAAGCGGAGGTTACCCCAAATCCCAACAAAGGGGCGGGTATGCTTCGTCCCCTATCGATAAGGGGCGGATTTCCTGTACATCCATTCCTCCGAGGGCTCACGGAGTTCTCGGACTCCAGCTTCATCACCTCACGCCCGCCTCAATCCTGCATATTGCGGGTTCGTAGCTCTTCTGCGAGCTATTCTGGGCGTCGAGCCCCACTTGCGCTGTGGAAGAGGTTGTTACGCCTTGTACCCGTTCTCACGAGGGGTCCATATATCAAGTGGGCGGCGCGAAATATGGCGCATTGCGGGACGGATATCCATCCGGAACCCTAAGAAGGCGCCCAAGGCTGGCCTTGGAATGGTTTATATAGAAGGCGCTCCGCTGCGGACCTGTTCGATCGGCCTCCGGAGTTCAGCAATGCTCCTCTGAAGAAACGCCTTAGTTGGCGTCCATGAAACCCCAACCGGAGGAAGACAAGAGCGTCCATTATTTGATGGGCGAATAAGGTTCTTGGCCCATGCGGATTGACCATGATCGGAGTCATGGCAACATGCATTATCGCGGGGTGCAGCCACTACAATACTGGGTCACCCATGTGGGATTTCAGCGGGAGGGCGATGCCACCCGTCATGGCGCAAAGGGCGGATTCGGCCAAGACCGTGGCGATCTTGTCCGGCCTGTATAAGGGGAGAAGGAGGATTTCCTTCGGACGAACCCGTTAAATGGGTTCTCCATGAATAATCCCTGGCCTTGGGTAAGCGAACTCTCTACGTGCCCGACCCGTGCCTTTGAAACTTAAGTTTCTTATATTGTGTTCTTCTTTCGACGCAGGAACTGCGCCGGACCGTGGCGGACATGCTAAGTCCGGCTCCGCAGCCCGAGGATCCGGATAGATCCCGGGATCCGGCCTCCGAAGAGGATCCGGACATAAAGGTGGAGCTAATCGACGGGGTGTTCCACCAGCTCAGCATAGACAATGCTTTAGTCGCCATAACGGCCGACTATCCCGGACTATATCCGGCTTCCCAGGTGATTGCGACGAAGCCCGACACGTCATTCCTTCCTTGCTCATTTCGACCACCGTATATGATGGCGCTGTGCAGGAGGCGCCCCTAGGCGAAAGCCGAGCCCGCGGTGGCTGACCACCAAAGGCCAGTCCGGACCAGTAGGCGGAAGAGGAGCGCGGCGCGGACTGAAACGTCGCCGCAATGGTGTAGTTCACAATTCATTATTTAGAGCAACGTTCCTAGGAAGCGTTTGAGTGCTCATGACTTTTATAGGGAAAAAGCGTCCGCCGGATCTGCGGGCGTGGAGGTTGCCAATCCAACCTCTACCAGCCAGCTCCCTTTTGATCCGGAGGGGGAGGCGCAAAAAGCGCGAGATGGGCGTTCCTCCGACGGAGGATGCCGACAGCATCGTCCGCCACCAAGTCTGAGGTGGAGAGTGCCATGAATCACAGGCGCCGCCGGCAGTATTTCGTGGCGTGCTTCTCCCCAAGGCGTTGAATGCCTTTAACACGGGGGCGCGCACCTTCGTGCTGCTCAAGATGGTTTTACGAGCCACGGAGCAGTATGTAAAATACATACTGGTAATGAAATTTAATAGTTATATATGCGGTAGCCCCGAGACTTTAAGTAGTTATATTAAACTGATTTAAGGATCATATGAAACGTAGGATCTTACCGAGAAGAATACCCAACTGTCTCAGGAGCTGCAAGAGTGCAAGGCCCAACTTGAGGCTGCACTTTCGGCGCAGGAGGAAGCGAGGACCTCTCACAGTAACGCATTATTTAGAAAGATAAGTAGCGTTTGGCCTTTGCACAAGTCTAAAAACGACGTTGCAGGTGCTGCGGACAAGATCCGAGACGGCGAGAAATTCTGCGCCAACTAAAGGCGGCGAGAGGGTGCTGCATAAGGTGCAGCATGAAAGGAACAAGCTCGGGATGCCCATGCCCAGCTTGGAGAAGAGCTGAAAGGCGTTCGGGCGAGCTGTCGGGCTCCGTTAAGGAGAATCAGCGGCTTGTCGCGGCATAAGTAGTAACTCCTTGAGCGAACTCCTTTGAAAAGAAGAGTTCGGCGAGGAAGTCAATTTGATGAATATTTCTGCAGGTATGCTCACGTGTCGCCTCTGCGGAGATGCCGTATCAGCGGGTGATCAACTTCCCGAATTGTTGCAACTGATCGAACGAGTTCGGCAGGCAATGAGCGGCGTCATCCAGGCTTTATGGCCAGCCTTCTCCTTACCCGATGGTCTTGGGGAGCTTGCGGAGAAGCTGCTGGGAGTGCGGCAGCGCTTCCATTTATGGAAGATTTTGGCCTGCCGCCAGGGTGCCAGGGAGGCCTGGGCCATGGTAAAGACGCGGTACAAGAAGGCGGATCCCAACCACATGGCCGAAGTCGGACCTGTGGGGCCTGATGGGAAGGAGATCCCTGTGAGTCTAGTATACGACCAAGTAGAGTTGGCTGCTAAATTTTCCCAACAGGACTGTAAATTGACAACCTGTTAGACGGGATTGAGGAAGAATACAATCAGTCGATTTGACAATGTATTATAAAATGACATATAAAATGCCTTCTAGCCAGATTGTAGATCGTTTGTCTTTGCCGACCTTTTTGCTTCGACCTCGGGACCCTAGAGTCCGGAGTGTGTCCGAATACCTTCTCGGTTATGAAACAACCGGGGTATGCATGGAGACCAGGCGTAGGGGTCATTAGTGCTTTATCGGACAAGTGCCCAACTAGTTATGTTATATTACATGGGTAGTAAGAAACATCTTCGGGGAGAATAGTTCCGTTAAGGGTTCCTTTCCTCTGGGGTGGCATGCCCTAAAGTGCATGTCGGACTGCGAAAAAGCAGAAAAAACATCTGGGGCAGATAAATAATTGGATAAAAATCGTCTTTTAAGTCACCGACCGAATATTCCCTTAAAACGCTAGCTTTCGCTTCACCCGTCGAGGTACACATCCGGCTGACCAGCAAGAACAATCGCAGAGGTGCTCCTTTACCTCCTAGCCGAATAATCGGGAGCGTAGGGGTAAGCACAGGAGCCAGAAACCCAGCTTGGCCAAAACTTAAGTCATATCGATGCATATAATGGTGAATAAAAGGTACATGTGGAGGCTTGACACATGTCTTGGGCATAAAGCCCTTATAATTAAGCTTACGTAAGGAAGCCCCGGTATAATGAGTGCGGATAGCACATCAATTCTTGTGAATGTTGCGCAAGTAGGCCCTTTAAGGCTTGGATGAATAGGGTTGAGAAGAAAAAGAGAAACAAAAGGCAGCTGAAAGAAGAAAAACAAAAATTTTGGGCGGGGAAAGGGACGAACTCTCGGTCCGCGCTAGGCATAGAATCTTGAGGCGGGCTGCGTTCCATGGGTTCGGCTCGAGTCGGTTATCCGATGCATTTAAGATATCTGATGCGCTCCGCGGTCAGGACTTGATCGATGATGAAGGGCCTTCCCATATGGGCTTGAGCTTGTCCTTTTTCTTGTCCGCAGCGTAGAACCAGTTCGCCAACGTTGTAAGTCTTGGCCCGTACTTCTCTGCTGTGATATCTTCGAGCCTGCTGCTGATAGAATGCGGAACGAGCCTTGGCGACGTCGCGTTCTTCCTCCAATGCGTCCAAGCTGTCCTGCCGATCCAACTCGGCCTCTCTTTCTTCGTACATGCGCACTCGAGGTGAGTCATGAATTATGTCGCAGGGCAAAACTGCTTCTGCGCCGTATACCATAAAAAATGGTGTGAATCCGGTAGTACGGTTAGGCGTTGTCCGCAGCCCCAGTACGGAGTCGAGATCCTCTACCGGGCGTGTCAGATTTACGTGAGGACCGCACTAGTGCGGGTTTGATGCCGCTCATTATTAGACCATTTTCTCGTTCCACTTGACCATTGGTTTGAGGATGATAGACTGAAGCGTAATCAAGCTTGATGCCCATATTTTGCACCATGATTTAACCTCATCGGCGGTGAAGTTAGTGCCGTTATCGGTGATGATGCTGTGGGGACACCATAACGGTGTACTACCCGGATATAAAGTCTATCACTGGTCCGGATTCTGCCGTTTTAACTGGTTTGGCCTCTATCCATTTGGTGAATTTATCCACCATGACCAATAGGTACCTTTGCTTGTGGGTCCCCCTTTAAGTGGTCCGACCATGTCAAGCCCCAGGACATGACGGCCAGGTAATGGGTATAGTTTTGAGGCGGTGGGTGGCATGTGGCTCGATTGGCAAGGAGACAACAACCGCATCTTTGGACTAAGTCCCGAGCATCTGCTCGGGCCGTCGATAATAAAATCCTGTCGGAATGCCTTTCCTACAAGGGCCCGAGCTGCGGCGTGGTGTCCGCCTAGTCCGGCATGAATTTCAGCCAGGAGGTTTCGCCCTTCCTCTTCGGAGATACACCTTTGAAGGACTCCGGTTGTGCTTTTCTTATAAAGTTCTCCCTCATAGACCAGGTAGGCTTTAGATCGCCGGATAATGCGGCGGGCCTCATTTTGGTCATCGGGAAGGTCCTGCCTAAGCAAGTAGGCGAGAATGGTTCTGTCCACGGGGCAATTACTGCCATTTTGTCGTGGGCGGAAGGTGTTTTGTCATCGGCTGAATCGCCGGTTGGTGCGGCTTGTTCCGGTTTGTTAGTTCGGACTCCTCTTCCCATAATGCGGATGGCTTGAAGAGCCGTTCGAGAAAGATGTTAGGAGGGACAGCGTCGCGTTTAGCGCCCGATCGTGCTAATCGTCGGCTGCTTGGTTATTATCCGAGTGCGTGATGGAATTCAATTCCTTGAACCGGGCTGACATTTTAGGACAGGTTGCGGTATGCTGCCATTTTGGATCTTTGGCATCAAAGTCTCCGTTTATTTGGGATATTGCGAGGTTTGAATCGCGCACCTCTAGGCGTTGAATGCCC
>CM038678.1:666170268-666382405 GCA_021605205.1 Aegilops longissima
CAAGTTTTTCGGGTTAATCATATTCTTTTCCTTCGAAGTGTTCTCTTTGCTCGTTTGCCTCTCGCCAGTTTGTCCTTCCAGAGTGCTTAAGACATCTCAAGAGATTCATCTGTGTTACAATTAATTCGAAGTTGTCACCTCATTCAAATATTTCAATTCTTCCGGTGCATCATTTATCTGTTCATCAACCCTTTCCAACGGCGTTTTCTTTTAGTGGGCCCTAACCCACAGGTCTTTCCCAGGATCTTACCTGACTCTTTTAATTTCCACGCAGCTATTCTCAATTCTTTTCGGAGTTTGACGTAAGAATGAATTTTATCAGTCAGATGCCATCTCCAAGATCGCTTTCAAATTATTTTATCTCGGGTTCTACCTTTCCTCTTTTTCATTATTCAGGAGTTTTCTCAACAATTTCGATGGTGTTTCTCGTCGTCTTTATCAGCTTTGAAGATCGAAGAAGAGTTTTTCCTCTAAATCTTGTTTGTTCTCTCGAAGATTCGTGGTGCTAGCTCGTTGTTATCCTATCAAATTGTTTCCAGTCGTGCAATTCTTCTCATCCATCCGGAGTATTTCAGGAGTTATATTTTTCCGTCTCGATCTTCCGGAGGCCATCGTTCCAGAAGAATTCTTCGTCCTCACATTTCAGCTACCGTTATCCGATTATCCCGGTGCATCTGTCAAGTGTTCTTAATCAGCTCATGATCTCTTTGTTCTTTTGCATCTAAATCCCCTCTAGCTTATTTGTTCTTCTAATTTTTCCCGGCGATTCATTCTCATTCGTCAGTCATTCTTGATTTCTTACGGTGGTTCGTTCAAGATTCTTTTTCTTTGATTATCATATTTATTCATTCGTTCTTGCAATCCTACCGGTGGTTCACGAAGACCTTCTCAAGTTTTGTGTTATCCCTTCTCAATCCTTTTTCAAGAAGAATAAGTAATATGCAGAATCCATTGCTTGTCATCAATTTAATTTGATGAAGGATAAGCATACAATAAATCTTATTCTTATTTCCTCAAGTTGATTAATCCCTTCCTTCGGAGTTTGTTCTTGAGGAATAAATTCTACTTCCAAGTGTTTTCATCTTTTCTTTTCCGGAGTTCATTTTTCTCGGCCATCTCGTCGGGAACCCCATCGAAATCACCGCAAAGCTCATCTTTGTTCTTTCATCCTTCATTTCTATCTCATAATCCTTTTGTTACCGGAGTTTTTCACGGTGGTTCTTCAGGATTTAATTCTTTCTTCAAGAGTTTCATCAATATTTTTAGTGGAATTCAAATATTTTTTGTTCTTGCATCTCTAAGTGTAATTAATTCTCCGTATTCTTCAGAATTGGAGTTTTGCATTTCTTTGTTCTTCTCAGATTTTCAAATCCACTCAATCCTTCCTTCTAAGTTCTTTTAATTCAAATTCTTTCAATTCTTCCGGAGGCATTGTGTTGTTCCTCTCGTCAACTATCGTTCTATTTTGTCAAACTCAGTTCCAACTCCTTCCATGTTCAGCCGGAGTGCTGCCTAAATCTTTTCAGTCTTATTCGTTTCTTATCTCGTTCTAACCAGAGTTATTTCATAGTCTACCTGATTCAGTGAGCTTTTGATTCTCGTCTTTCTCGTTGTTTCTCTCTTCTTCTCTTGTGCTCTCGATTCCTTGCTTCTTCTTTGAGGTCTTGTTTCACCTCATCCTTTTTCCCTTCCGTCTCGGTCCTAAGATCTCGGGACGAGATCTCTTGTTAGTGGAGGAGTGTTGTAACGCCCCGGATCCGATGCGCCAGGTGTCTGCCAGTTATTCGTTGTCTTTGCCATGTCATCATCTGCATTTCATATCATGTCATCATGAGCATTTCATTTGCATACGTGTTCGTCTCATGCATCCGAGCATTTTCCCCGTTGTCCGTTTTGCAATCCGGCACTCCTATGTCTCCCGGCGCCCCCTTTTTCCTCTTTTTCGTAATGGGTGTCAAACGGTCTCGGAATGGACCGAGGTTTGCCAAGCGGCCTTGGTATAGCACCGGTAGACCGCCTGTCAAGTTTCGTGCCATTTGGAGGTCGTTTGGTACTCCAACGGTTAACCGGGTAAACGCAAAAGCCTCCTTCTCTTTGCAGCCCAACACCCCTCCAAAGTGGCCCAAAACCCAGCAAACTCCCCTCCATGCTCTCGGTCATTCGATCACGATCGCATGGCCGAAAACCGCACCTCATTTGGAGTCTCCTAGCTCCCTATGCCTATATAAACACCTCCCCCTCCGAAATTCGCGGTCAAATTCCCCCCTAACCCTAGTTTTTCCTTCCTTGGCTGGACGCGTCCTCCGGCGCGGACACATCCGCCCGCCGCCCCTCGTCCAACAGGAGCGCCACGTGGCCCCATCGCGTCCCCACCGCCGCTGCCCGCCTGGGCCGGGGCAAGCCCGCCGAGCCCATCGGGGCCCGCCTTGGCCGCCGCCGCGCTGCTCCCCGCCGCCCGCCGGCGCCACCGCCACCGCCGCCGCACGCTGCGCCGCCGCCTCCTCCCGTCGCCGCCAACCCCCGCCGCCGAGGCCGCCGCCTCCCCCTCTCGTCGCCCGCCGGCCCGCGCCGCCGCTCCGCCCTAACGCCGCCTGCGCCGAGGCGCCGTCGCCGCCGCCGCCCGCTTCGGCACCGCCCGTCGAAGCTCCACCGCCCGGCGCGCCATAGCCGCCCGAGCCTCGCCGGTGCGCCATGGCCGCCCGAGCCTCGCCGGGCCAGCGTCTTGCCCGTCGCCGCGCGCCGGATCCGGCGGGATCGACCCGCCCCGCCGTTCCCGACCCTCCGACTCTGTCTCCGCCACCTCCTCCCCTCTCCGGCGAGCTCTCCGGCGGATCCGCGACGAGGTTGACTTTCCCCCCATTCCGAAAATCCACTAAGTCCCGAGCGTTTTCATCATTTTCATGCATTTTCATTATGCCATAACTCTGCATCCGTAGCTCCGTTTCGTGCGTGTAATATGTCAAATTGTTCGACTCGAAGAGTAGATCATTTCATCTCATTGCATCATTTTCATTTGAGCTCATCTTGATGCCCGAAATGCTGTTAGAAGAGTGCTATGTGATGTTAGTTTCATTTCTTAATGTAACTTGCACTTTGTCATTTTGCCATGATTGATGTGTGCCCCCTATGGACTTGAGTCCTACATGTGTTTTGTAATATGCCATGCCATCTTTACAGGGGTGTATGCCATGTATTTTTGTGATCTCTGTGGTGACTAGCACAAGCATGCAAACTAGGCCTCATGATGTTGCTGATTTCAGCCCTATTCTGCTGATATTTTTATGTCATGTTAACTTGATGCTACAGAGAGATCCATGCTTATTTTGAGATACTTCAGTAAGGATGTTTTGTTATACATGTCTTGCTCTATCCATCCATTCCCTTGTTTGCAATTATGGAGTGCCATAGCTTGAGTCAATCGAGCTCTACTTATGCTATAAAATGTTTCCTGGCAGATTGTTTACATGTTATTCAATTTTGCCAAGGTTGTTGTAGTTGATCCTTGTATGCTATGATGTTGTTCTTGCCATGTATAGCTTCTATGCCATGTCTTCTTACTGTGAGTTGCCTTGTCATGCCATGTATTGCTCTGTGTGAGTGGTTCGAGCTCACCAACATGCCTACTTATTGTTGTTCCTGCCATGTTTAAATCTGTAATATAACTTGCCATGTTTACATGGGTGCCATCATATCTTCTGATCCTTTTTGGCTTATGGTTAGTAAGGGACTTTTGTTCTATGCAATTATAAGATTCATGCCATGCCTTTGTTTGCCATGATAAGTTCCTGTAGCATGTTGTTTGATAGCTCTAAACATTGCAACTTTGATGTTATTTACGCCAATGCACAAGCTGTTATTATTTGCAATCTTGCCATGTCATTTTGAGCATGTTCTAGTGATTTCTGGAGATAGCTCAGTGTTCATGTTTTGTCATGCTTTACCTGTACATCATGCCCATGTCTTTTGTTTTCATGTTAAGATCCTGTAGCATGTTGTTTTGATGCTTGCAATATGGCTAGTTGCTGTTTTGGACAGCTTGTCCTTTAAACTTGTTTCATGTGTATGTGTTGAACTGTTGCTCCGTTCTGAGTGTGCTCTATATGAAACTTGCTTGGTTTTGCATGTAGATTCATATTATCATGTTGCATCCTTGTTTTGAGGTGTTTGCTTGATGTTTGTATGCATTTTGCATCAATGCCATGTTTAACTTGTTTTGCTCATATCTTCTAGACCGTAGCTCCGAATCTAATGAACTTTATATGTAACTTGACTAGAATTTCGTGTAGATCATCGTGGTGCATCTTAACTTGCTGTTTAACAACTTCAACTTAAGGTTTAATCAGATCTGGACCAATTTCGAAATTTGCATATGAGGACTTACCGGAATTGTTCTATGTTGTTCCCGGCCTCATTTAAACTTGCCTTGATGTGTTGCTCTTGTTTGCATCATCTCTTGCCATGAGTAGCTTCTTGTAGTGTTGTCATGCATCATATTTGGTTGTGCATCCTGTCTTGTTCATGTGTGGTGTGTTTACCTATGTTGTGTGCTTCTTCTTGTTAGTTCCTGTTTCGTTGCGATCGTGAGGATCCGTTCGCTCACGCTTGGTTGGCTTCATCCGTTCATCCTCTTCATGGACTCGTTCTTCTTCCTTGCGGGATTTCAGGCAAGATGACCGCTACCTGGATCTCACTACTATCATTGCTATGCTAGTTGCTTCGTTCTATCGCTATGCTGCGCTACCTATTACCATTTATCAAGCCATCCCAAATTGCCATGAACCTCTAACTCGTTGTCACCCTTCCTAGCAAACCGTTGTTTGGCTATGTTACCGCTTTGCTCAGCCCCTCTTATAGTGTTGTTAGTTGCAGGTGAAGATGAAGTTTGTTCCTTGTTGGAACATGGAGATGTTGTTCCCTGTTGGAACATGTTTACTTGTTGGGATATCACAATATATCTTATTTAATTAATGCATCTATATACTTGGTAAAGGGTGGAAGGCTCGGCCTTATGCCTGGTGTTTTGTTCCACTCTTGCCGCCCTAGTTTCCGTCATAACGGTATTATGTTCCCGGATTTTGCGTCCCTAACGCGGTCGGGTGATTTATGGGACCCCCTTGACAGTTCGCTTTGAATAAGACTCCTCCAGCAAGGCCCAACATTGGTTTTACCATTTGCCTCACCACCACCTACTTTTCCCTTGGGAGTCGCTCTCTCGAGGGTCATCCTTATTTAGCCCCCCCCCCCCCGGGCCAGTGTTTCTCTAAGTGCTGGTTCGAACCGAGCCGCCTGCGGGGCCACCTTGGGGCAACTTGAGGATTTGTTTTACTCGTAGCCTGTCTCATCCGGTGTTGCCCTGAGAACGAGATATGTGCAGCTCCTATCGGGATTGTCGGCGCATAGGGCGGTCTTGCTGGTCTTGTTTTATTGCTGTCGAAATGTCTTGTAGCCGGGATTCCGAGACTGATCGGGTCTTCCCGGGGAGAAGGAATATCCTTCGTTGATCGCGAGAGCTTATCATGGGCTAAGTTGGGACACCCCTGCAGGGTATAAACTTTCGAGAGCCGTGCCCGTGGTTATGTGGCAGATGGGAATTTGTTAATGTCCGGTTGTAGAAAACCCGAAGTTGATCTTAATTAAGATACACCAACCGCGTGTGTAACCGTGATGGTCTCTTCTCGGCGGAGTCCGGGAAGTGAACACGGTGTTGGAGTTATGTTTGACGTAAGTAGTTTCAGGATCACTTCTTGATCATTACTAGTTGACGACCGTTCCTTTGTTTCTCTTCTCGCTCTCATTTGCGTATGTTAGCCACCATATATGCTTAGTCGCTGCTGCAACCTCACCACTTTACCTCTTCCTTACCCATTAAGCTTTGCTAGTCTTGATACCCATGGTAATGGGATTGCTGAGTCCTCGTGGCTCACAGATTACTACACCACCAGTTGCAGGTACAGGTTGTGCGATGATCTTGACGCGAGAGCGATGCTTGCTTGTGTTGGAGTTCTTCTTCTGCTTCTTCTTCGATCAGGGGATAGGTTCCAGGTCGGCAGCCTGGGCTAGCAGGGTGGATGTCGTTTGAGTTTCTGTTTATGTTTCATCCGTAGTCGGATGTTGTTCTTGTATATGATGTTGATGTATTCTTGTGGCATTTGTGCCTTATGTATGTATCCCACTATTATGTAATGTTGATGTAATGATATCCACCTTGCAAAAGCGTTTCAATATGCGGGTCTATCCTTGGTGGGACCGTCGAGTTCCTTTTGGATAGGGTCGCATATTAGGCGTGACAAGCACGTAATAATTTGACCAACGGGTAGTACAGTGCTAGTACTCCTACTGCTACATTGGTAGTACTACTACTAGTACTAGTAGCACCACCGTCTGGATTTAGGAGTACTATCACGTCCATCTGGATTTTAGTATTTGACTAGCAATATCTAGTAATGCATATCACAAAAAATGTACTACTCCCTCTGTAAATAAATACATTGTGTTTTATTCCTATCGGCGAGAGAACTTAATTTTTTCTTGCTAACTAGAGTACTAATAGGATTGCATGCAATGAACTAAACACTGCATGTCATGTTTGGTAGTCTCAAGTCATTGAAAGCATGCACGGCCCACATCTCTCATTGGTTGATATGTCACGAAATAAGAAACAAGGAGGGAGTTAATGCACCGTGCCTAAGTGTTTTGGGATTATTTGGTTTTCGTAAGGTGACTTAGACAACATTTTTGTTTACATGCATTAACATTTTATTAGTTAAATCAAAGGTCAAAACTTGGCGCAAAATGCAAAGGGGACCAATAAACCAGTAAACATCAAACTTCTCTCATTTGGCCCCAACTAGAGGTCCGGTGAGATGACTATACTACACCGGCACGGAGGGGGACGCAGCTTCACCGACTTACGGCAACTGCCTTTGGGTGAATGACACGTGGGCCCAAGGGGTGGCTGGCCCACCTATTATACAGCCAAAGGTAGGTGCAGTAGAGGGCCGAGGAGTAGTACGAAATCCTACGCACCTACGCACGCTAACCAAGGGCAAGAGTGATCACTCGAATCGCAAGATCAGTTGACTAGAAGCTAAGCTAGACCCATGGAGGCGATGAGCGCGAGCATCGGCCAGCTGTGCCAGATGGTCCACGACGCCGTCCTGTGGCCCGGCACCGAGGAACGTCTCCAGGTAGTATTGCTTGAGGCCGCTAGGGCGAGGGGCCGCTTGGACGGCAGCTTCGTCTCCTTGTTCGACGAGGTCCTCGTCGGTTTCCTCAACAAGTTCACCGTCGTCAAGAAGCTCACGGACGACTTCGACGTAAGCCTCCAGCCGACGCGCCCAGGCTCTGTGATGCCCGCCACCCTCAACGGCCACTATGGTGACAACCTCTTCGACACACTGGTGGCCTTGCGACTGCCCGCCGTCGCGCCGGAGAATGTCCACCTCGAGGTCGCGCTCGCCGCGCAGCACCTGGCGCAGCAAGACACCATCGACATAATCACCCACGTCTACGCGCAAATCATCCACAAGGACTACTACATGCAAGAGGAGGACGATAGGACACTGGCCTTCTTGGACCGCAGGGCAACCTTGGACGGCACTGTTCAGAAGCACGTTGAGCTCGCCGCCAACGCCGCTGCTCCTCACACGTCGGTTGGTGACCCGGCGCACTAGGGCGTGAGGATGTCGTTGATGGATCCGTATGTATTTTTATCTTTACGTCAAATCCATGTAGTAGTATATGATACTATAGTAATTATCTTACCTTTCGCATCAACTTCATAATTTTTGTACGTACTCCATGCATGAACGGCGCCAGAACCAAACTTCTCATTACTCTAGGCAAATTCGTTATTTTCTATCTATCGGTCGCGCCATGGAGCAGAACCAAATTTAACAAGTTACGAGTTCAAAAGGAAAAGCCTGCCGTGTTCGCGTCGCAACCCCACACGGTTGGTCCGGCACGCCGCTCAAGCGGGAATGCGTGCGGTGTTGCATTTTCACTTACAAGTGGGACCGCAGTTGAGCAAATCGACTATCGGCAAACCCCCACCCCGCCCACCACGCGATGGCTGAGAAAATAGGAGGGAGAAGAGATGGCTGTAGCACGGACTCCAAGAAAATTGGTGTCGGATGGGACTCGTGTGGGTGGCGTGTGCCGTACTGCTAGACGTGAATGCTAGTTATGGCCCATGCCACCCCACTATATCGAGCCTATATTGAGGTACGTAGAACAAATTTCCTGCAGTCCGTTCTCAACCCTCCTCTATCTCTCTTCTCAGCCTGCCAGCGGACGCGCGGAGCCCATCGTCTGTTTGCTCACATGCGGTCCCACATGTCAGTGAAAACGCAAGCGGACCCATCGAACCTGCACATCTTTCACCTCGGCGTGATGGTGATGAAAAACAAACCAATAAAGATCTTGGTGGCGCTTTTGGAGTTACTCAAGAGTAGTAAGATTCTATTTATAGTTTAACCTAAGATGCACATCTCGTGGCTTCAACTACCACTTTATTTTCTTTCATGACACGACACGGATCTTTGGATGTCCCACTCGTCGGCAAAAGGAGGAAGAACCCGACCAAATCTTCGGTTGTGCTCTCGGATTAGACTAGTTGTGCTAACTTAAAAAATTTATTATGTACTCCCTCCGTTCCAAAATACTTGACTTCCATTTGTCCAAGAAGGGATGTACCTATATCCTAAAACATGTCTAGATACATATATATTTTGACAAATAGAAGGCGTATTGTGCAACGGAGGGAGTAGAATGGATGCAAGTTTTTGTATTGGGAAGAAGAGTACATCCATATATTGATAGAGCGCAATTTAGTAGATGTTCTATCACTTTTAGCTAGCACAGAGGTTAGAGATGAGATTAGTGCACTTGTTGATACTCCTACTAGAATAGAGGCTAGACATGAGACTAGATGCGAGGAAGCAACGTCTACTTCTTTACACTCGAAGAAGAAAGAAGCACGCAAGATCGAGCCTCCGCAGATCAACTATGAATGCATTGAGAAGGCACTAATCCAACTTACAGGAGTAGTAAAATGTATTCTTGTGGTTCTTGTTTTCTTTGGTCTTGATTTTCTAGTCAAAATTATCATTGGAGTTCGTGCAAAACGGAGGTCCGTTTGGGGTCGTGCGTTGGAGTTGGCCTTACAAGTGGGACCGCAGTTAAGGAAACCGACTATCGGCAAACCCCCACCTCGCCTGCCGCGCGATGGCTGAAGTTAGAGAAACAACGAGGTTGAAGAGATTGCTCTAGCACGGACTCCAAGAAATAATATGGTGTCAGATGGATAACGGGGTGGTGGCGTGTGCCGTACTCCTGGACGTGAATGCTTGTTCTGGCCCATGCCACCCTACTACTACTGCTACTTACTCCTACTATATAGTACTAGTATCGAGGATTCGAGGTGCTAGTTACGTACAGCGAACACATTAACATATGGCTACAGTAAAAACACCTACCGACGCCAAGAAAGCATGTGAAGCTAGTACAAATAGTGTACTACTATTGTTGATTGGCCTCATCCGATAATCTGTTGCAATGCACGTACAATTATGTATTCCGAAATATTTTTTTGCCTCGTTGCACCACTCACTCAGAGAAGCGACTCGAAAGCCATTCATAAATTTAGTAAGTTTATCACAGGCATATCATTTTATTACATACAACAGGTCATCAACCCACATCGACAACGAGGATACATTATAAATACTTAAGTTTTCACCATACAACAAATAACAAGCAATGAAATGAACTTCAACTCAACCATTCCTCGGCGTTGGAAACGCTTGCTTTGAACCACAAGTGATTCTCTGGGACGGGCCATCCATTGTCGATATGGAGACCAACGCAGGACTGATCATCCAGGCTGAAGCGGCCTACTATATCAGTACTAGGGTAGGGAACCACCCAAATGTCCGAGGTATAGACACAGTTGCTTCTCATAAATGGTACTAGTAACGTTGTGTCAACAACAGTTGGATCGCCTTTCACCATCCTCGGATAGTTTTGTCCAAGGAAGAGCGAGTTTTCTCCAAGACTATCAATTCTGTACCAGGGAGAAGGAGTTGGCGCTAGCACACTAGTATCCATCCCAAATACCATGCAACAGGTGTTGGAATAGGTCCGGAGAGTGCGACCATGGGAGAATACACCTGCTTGCTTAGCAGTAACATCATCAGTGGGCTGTATACACACAAGAAGAGGTGATCCATCGGAATTAGTTGCCAGGCGCCATAGAGTATATGGGCGCTGCTCGTCCTCATGCTCGTGATCATCACCATCGTCATCTCCCCCTTGGTTATAAAAATTTTCAAGTATAGGTGGTGGGATGTTCACAGGACCTTGGAAACACAAGAAGAAGGTTAATTAGTAAATGGAAACTAGCTAACCCGCATGCATGTAGATGAAATAATTATAATTACGGTGGAAGACAAACATACCGAAACTACGAGGATCCCATGCAAAAACAGTGCCACGAGTGATGGCAGCAAACACAAGGCCCTCGTATTGAATTGCATCACAGTACTCATCCGTTTACAGAAACTGATTTTTGAGCAATATCCATCGAGTCAAACCAGCAAGGACGGCAACAAGCTTGTCGAAGATAGCAACAACTTCATAGTTGTTGTAATTCCAAGAGCGGTTGGGAACTCAACAAATTGCTATCTTCCGTAGAAGACAGTCACCATGATCGTATTTGAACATGCGTACGATACCGGTGTGCTCAACCTCTGGGCAGTCTGCTGAGATTTTTGGAAGTGGAACCCGTTTATGAGTGTACACATTCCCAAGTTCCCACTCGCAGTTGGACCCAATGTAAACAACCCAATCTGCATTTGCGCCTACCCAAGCCTTGCCCTCAAGCGATGGCATCTTAACATCATACGTATCATTATCAAGCGGCATCAACTTGCACAGGGCGAGGCCTCCGTCATGCCGGCGCCAGTCATCAGGGTCACGGCGAAGAAGATAGGGGAGATCAAACCGCTCCTTGACTCTTGGGTTCCTTGTAATGATGTTATTAGTTGAATCGAGAATGGGCTTGAACGAACCTGCCATGCTAACCGGGGTGATGACGTCGCACCGATCAATGAGTTCCTCCACCACGTCATCTTTCAGATCGGGGCAAGAATAACGGGGTCGTTTCCGGCCTGTTTCCTCCATGGAGAAGACGATCGAACAATGGCAGAAGAAAGGGTGAAGGGCTAAAGGAAAATGGAGGAGGGAGAGGAAGAGCATGCGACAGCAGTTCCAAATCAAGAGGGAAAGGCGAAGAGTTGGTGGACGGTTGCCAGTTTACCACGGTTCACGAAGAGGCGCCCCGGCCTACGCGTCCGTTCGGAAATACTCCTACTACTCGTTGTCGTCTCACTGATATGTTGGAACGGGACCACATGTCAACGGAACATGGTGTGTAATTTCTCGTGCAAAATGCGATCTGGCCGCGTTGGCCCGAGGTGCCGCATTAGTTATCGACCTTTATATTTTTAATGGCGTGCCGTTCAGTTTTGAAGCACGACTAACTGGTACTGTACGCAGAGAAAATATAAACTACTCTATGATACGCCTCCAACGTATCTATAATTTTTGATTGCTCCATGCTACTTTATCTATTGTTTTGGACTATAATGGGCTTTATTTTCCACATTTATATTACTTTTGGGACTAACCTATTAACCGGAGGCCCAGCCCGAATTGCTATTTTTTGCCTATTTGATGTTTCAAGAAACGGAATATCAAACGGAGTCCAAACGGAATGAAACCTTCGGGAACGTGATCTTCTCACCGAACGTGATCCAGGAGACTTGGACCCTACTCCAAGAAGTGCCAGACTGTGACGCCCCCGATCCAATCATACACTAATCATGCACGCAAACGTGTACGATCAAGATCAGGGACTCACGGGAAGATATCACAACACAACTCTAAAACATAAATAAGTCATACAAGCATCATAATACAAGCCAGGGGCCTCGAGGGCTCGAATACAAGTGCTCGATCATAGACGAGTCAGCGGAAGCAACAATATCTGAGTACAGACATAAGTTAAACAAGTTGCCATAAGATGGCTAGCACAAACTGGGACACATGTCGAAAGAGGCGCAGGCCTCCTGCCTGGGATCCTCCTAGCTACTCCTGGTCATCGTCCGCGGACTGCACGTAGTAGTAGGCACCTCCAGAGTAGAAGGATTCGTCGTCGACGGTGGCGTCTGGATCCGGGGCTCCATCGTCTGGTTGCAGCAATCGGGTAGAGAGATGGGGAAAAGGGGAAACAAGGCAACCGTGAGTACTCATCCAAAGTACTCGCAAGCAAGGAGCTACACTACATATGCATGGATATATGTAAGGGGCATATCGGTGGACTGAACTGCAGAATGCCAGAATAAGAGGGGGATAGCTAGTCTTATCGAAGACTACGCTTCTGGTCGCCTCCGTCTTGCAGCAAGTAGAAGAGAGTAGACTGAAGTCCTCCAAGTAGCATCGCATAGC
The DNA here is from genome assembly GCA_021605205.1 of Aegilops longissima. NCBI lineage: Eukaryota > Viridiplantae > Streptophyta > Magnoliopsida > Poales > Poaceae > Aegilops > Aegilops longissima. The sequence goes on from CM038678.1 coordinate 666,182,776, forward strand.
ATAATCCTACCCGGCAATCCCCTCCTCGTCACCCTGTTAGAGAGCGATCACCGGGTTGTATCTGGCACTTGGAAGGGTGTGTTTTATTAAGTATCCGGTTCTAGTTGGCATAAGGTCAAGGTACAACTCCAAGTCGTCATGTTACCGAAGATCACGGCTATTCGAATAGATAAACTTCCCTGAAGGGGTGCACCACATTACCCGACACGCTCGATCCCATTTGGCCCGACACACTTTTCTGTGTCATGCCCGGCCGCGGAAGATCAACACGTCGCAGCCCCACCTAGGCACAACAGAGAGGTCAGCACGCCGGTCTAAACCTATGCGCACAGGGGTCTGGGCCCATCGCCCTTAGCACACCTGCATGTTGCGAGGGCGGCCGAAAGCAGAACTAGCCCCCTTAATACAAGAGCAGGCTTGCGTTCCAATCCCGTGCGCCGCGCCACATCCGAGCGTCACGAAGTGCCGGTGATACCACGACGCCGGTTGCCCATATCTTGTCCCACGTGGCGGTTACTGCGTATAAGGTCAACGACCCAACTCAAATCAAATACCAAGAACTCGTTAAGCGTGTTAAGTATCCGCGAACGCCGAACAGGGCCAGGCACCTTTCTCCTAGGTGGTCTCAACCTGCCCTGCCGCTCTGCCTCAAAGTAATAGTCGGGGGCCGTCGGGAACCCAGGCCCACCTCTACCGGGATGGAGCCACCTGCCCCTTCAGCCCCCATCTCCGAACAGTATCTCAAGTAAGGTAATAGTATAAAGTGTACAGTATATGCCCATGATCACCTCCCGAAGTGATCACGGCCCAGTAGTATAGCATGGCAGACGGACAAGAGTGTAGGGCCACTGATGGAGCATTAGCATCCTATACTAAGCATTAGGATAGCAGGTAAAGGTAACAACAGTAGTAGCAAGGACAAGCTATGCATCAGAATAGGATTAACGGAAAACAGTAACATGCGACACTACTCTAATGCAATCAGTAGAGATAAGAATAGGCGATATCTGGTGATCAAAGGGGGGGCTTGCCTGGTTGCTCTGGCAAGAAGGAGGGGTCGTCGGTGACGTAGTCGACCACAGGGGCATCAGCATCACCACGGGGTCTACCGGAGAGAAGGGGGAGAAACAGTAAATACATATCAAGCAAGTGCACAACAGCACAACAAGCAGAGCTAGACGTGTTCTAACGCGGTATGACGTGATACCGGTGAAGGGGGGAAACATCCGGGAAAGTATCCCCGGTGTTCCGTGTTTTCGGACAAATGAACCGGAGGGGGAAAGTTGCGTGTTTGCTATGCTAGGGATTTGTGGTGGACGAACGGGCTGCGTATCCGGATTCGTCTCGTCGTCCTGAGCAACTTTCATGTTGAAAATAACTTAATCCGAGTTACGGAATAAAAGATATGATTTTCTAAAGATTTTATTAATTTCTGGAATTTAATTAATTATTTAACTTAATTCGAAAATGGATTTATGACATCAGCATGATCTCATGCTGACGTCAGCAGTCAACAGGGGTTTACTGGTCAACCTGACAAGTGGGTCCCACTGGTCAGTGACACATTTTAATTAAGCATTTTAATTAACCTAATCAGGATTAATTAGGGGGTGGGCCCCACTGTCATTGACTACTTAATTAGCTAATTAACTAACTAACTAGGTTAAATTAGTTTAGTTAACAGATTAGTTAAGTTAATTAACAGTATTTAATTAGGTTAAAATTAATTAGGTTAATTAATTAATTTTAACATCTTTATTTAACTATTTGTATTTTTAAAAAAATTCTTTTTTTTGTTCTGGGCCGTGGGCCCCATGTGTCTGTGGCCCAGAGGGGCTAGCGGGCATGCGGGCGCTAGGCGCAAAGCGGGGCGGGGACCGATCGGGCACCCGCCCAGAGGGGGCGAGGCCATGGCCGGTGGCGGCCCCATGGCAGGTGACCACCGGCGTCAGCGACGGAGGAGCACCGGCGCTGCGATGGCGGATCGCATAGGGCCGATGGCTGGGGCTCTGCGCCTTGAGCCGATGGCGAAGCGCCAAGACGCAGCGCTTGGGGTGCGGGTGTGCGGGCGCAGCGAGGGTGACCGGACGCTGGCGGCAGACGCTGGCGCGGCGGCAGCGGCGCCGAGCGCACGCGTGCACAACACGTGGGAGGGATACGGGGACAGGGGGAGACGGGAGGGGCCTCACATTCGTCATGAGAAGGGGGCGGCGAGGCTCGGGGGCGACCCGTGGGGAGGAGGACGGAGACGATCGACGGAGACGGGGAGGCGGTCCGGCGACGGGCGCGGCGATGAGGCCGTTGATGGAGAGGGCGAGGGGGCGGCGCCGACGGGGACCTCGGGTGACGGTGGACGGCTTCGGGCGACGGGTGGCCGTGCCAGGGGCGAGGCAGTCGGGACGAGGGAGCGAGGTGGGAACGGGGCGGCATCGGTGTGGAGGCGGGGCGGCGGAGGGCGACGCCCTTCGGGGAGGTGCTGACGTCGGGGACGACACGACGGAGAGGGGCAGGCCGGCGAGGTGGGGCTCCGGTGAGGCGGCGTGGTCTCCTGGCGGCGACGGGCGACGGCGTCGGTGGCCTCCTCCTTGATCCCGATCCAAATCGGGGGAGAGGGGGAGGAGATATTTTCGGGGAGGAGTGGGGGAGTGTCAGTGGCGGTTCGGGCACTGGGGGTGGATAAGGGGAGTGGGGGGGAGTGGCCAGCTGGGCCGGTTTGGGCCTGCCCAGTTGGGCCGGTGGCCTGCTGGGTTTCTCTTTTTTTATTAATTTGTTTTCTCTTTTGTATTTTCTATCTTTTATTCATTTTCTATTCTGTTTTATTTCATTTTAAATCCTTTAGGCCATTTCTAAAAATGAGTTTGCTGCACTATAAATACGTATGCCATTTTTGGCACAGCCCGAACATTTTGTTTTGTATATTTGAAAACTTTTATTGTTGACATTAATTTGAATTTGAATTTTGAAATGGTTTCGAATTAACCCGAGATTAGCAACAGTAATCAAGGTGACGTGGCATCATTAGCAGAGGGTTACTGTAGCTTAATTATCCGGGCGTCACAATTCTCCTCCACTACAAGAATTCTCGTCCCGAGATTTAAGAGGGGATCAAGGGGGAAGGGATTTGGTAGGGTCTTCTCGGTGTTGGTTGCTCTTCTCGAAGAGGTCAATCCAATCCGTTGATGCCTTCATTTCTCTGCTTCGGGTCATCATGATGAAATCGGCATCCTTTCTTTAGGAACTCCATCGTACTTACGAAAGAATAACGTGTGGGTATTCCGGAAGAACCTACCTCTGCAAGGTTGACTATCTGGTCGATAACATCGGGGAAGGTGGCGGAAAGTAACTCTCGAATTGAAATTTAAGAAAATATCGAGAGCAAAGTAAGGAGGTATCAAGGGATGTTTTGAGCGGGCAGGCAATCGTTCGGTGCCTGAAACAGGGCGTGAAAGGGGTTCAAAGCAACGGGAATAAGTACTGTGTCTGATACCAGAATTGATGATATCTCGAAAGGTGGCTCGTGAATTACATACGAGGCCACACGCGAGGAAGAACCTTGGGAACAGGGGGTGCAGGAGAGTCAAGTTTTGATCATGTGGAACTGTGGGTTATGGGCCCACCATGTGGTTAAAATTAGGAAGGTCGGTGACATCTTGTACGATTATGTAAGCAAGGCATGTCAGAGGATAGTTTGTCGGTCATGTCGGCAACAACATAGGTTCCAAGGGCGAGGGACGAAGAGAACCATTTTCATGCTCATTGAACGAGGCGGACCAGTAGGCAAAGTTCTCGTCCATCGGTGGTTACCGGAATGTCATCAACAAAAGTAACAGGGTCTTTCTGACAGAGTGGTACAACGAGGTGTATACATAAGCAGGGATATATTACTGCTTATATTATATAGATCACAAGAAGGTTTAAACAAACCAATGGAAAGGAAAAGTGATTATCAGGTTTAAACAGAACAATGGAAAGGAAAATGTGTTTAAACACATATTCCCAGGGTATATCCTTACCAAGGACAAGTAGAGAATGATATCCATGACAGGATAGAAAATAGGAAACCATTTAGGTAAGTGGGGAGGAATCTCATGATATTACCCATACAACGGTGTTAGAATAAATGATAAGGAAAACTTAGCATTGTGCTTCAAATGCTCTTATTGAAAATCGGATTACCACAGGCATGCTTCGAGATAGCATTGACATGGTCTTCAAGCAAAGGTCAGACTTTGGATACAGGAAGGATCCATCAGGAACAACTTGTAGAATAAGTCTTACAATTTCCTCATGCAAGAATGGATAACCTTGCTAAAAAGGAAACTACAACAGTAGGTCCTTCGGCCAGGTGTGTTGGGCATGACATCACCTTACCGGGTCATAAAAGACCAGTGTTATAACTCTTGGAAAAATGTTCCAACCATCATATCTGACCGAGAATCAGACCTGATCGGTGTTAGGATACCTCAGACTCAGGATGCCCGAGAAGAGAAGGTGCGACACAAATTGACGAGATGACATTGTAAAATTCTCGGGAAATGAACTATGAAAGCGAGTTCCGAAACAAGAGTTCATCAGTAAACCAACGAGAGGATGAGGAGGTGGATGATGGAATCAACGACAATTCCTCGAGGTTTCCAATAAGATGGATTTCCACAGTTATGTGAAGAAGGAGATAACAATTGCCAGATCAAATGATATAATGATGTATGTTCGAGGAAAACATCCACAATTAAACTTGCTTGACAGGTGCACCCAAAATATGGGGATGGGTTGCACGATGAATATTAGGACGACGACTTAATGAACAAAAAATTAAAATGAATCAATCGACCATTCACTTCAAAGCAATAGGGTTGCTGGGAATTTTGAATTCACACATCATAGTTCAATTGTCGGTATTCCGGTTAGAAACAACACGGGGACAAAGAAAGAATGGTGATGATGATAAGTATCACTATACTAAGAATTCTTAAGAGGTGGAGTAATCCTCACGACATTCTTGACATAAAAGATGGTAACACTCCAAAGTAAAGAAGAACAAATGCTGGGTAGCAAGGAACTCAAGGTATAACACAAAACACGAACAAGTTTGTGTTGGAGGGAAGGTAATAAAGTGGTTGATGATAACACAAATCATCGAGGCAAGGATGGTATTTCTCATCATGATTCCGATTGATATCCTGGAAGAGCTCATAAGGTTGATGATGATCACGACACATTTGTCGAGAGGTTACACGAAGATGTAATCGATCGACAATGACATCAAGTCAAACGAATGATGAAGCGAAAGGTTATTGGAACCCCGGTTAGGACACAAACTCGAAATCAAGTTTGTTGTTCAAGGAGAAATGATATGACGACGAAAATCGACGCAAGCTTAGTTCATCGTTGAAAGTTGTGCTCCGGGAATAAGGACCAGGTAGCACAGTTAAAAAAATTAGTATGATGATGATATAGTTGATCAGGCTAGGAATGACTTAAAGGATTATTAAACTCGTAAGCAACGAAAATTACTTAGAGTTATTGAATCGGAGTGCTGAATCGATTCACTTATCAATTTTCTCGGTTAACAAACAACCCAGAAGCATGAAGTGACAAAGACAGGGTAAAGGTAGTACTCCATCAAAGGACAGGGTAATGTAGTGCAATGGCATGATATCCTCGAGATACCAGGGGTAATACTCGACGACAGACCAACGTAGAGGTTGGACTGGGGTATTGCTTTGCAGAGGACAAGTGCTTAAACTTGCCCAAGAAATGGGATCAAGGAAGAACATATGGTCGGAACCACGATTGCAAAAGGCCAGATCCCGGATATGAGTTGAACTTATACCAAGGGAATAATTAATTTAAGAGAAGCTTTTAATGATAAGATCTACATCGTGTCCATGGGCATGAACACAAGGTTCAAGGTCGACTCCCACTTCTTCAATGTATAATCTTTCATTCACTTCTCACGTTCAATGAAGCTGTAGTGTTGAAATTTTATCTGGCAAAATACCAGAAGAGTATGACTCGTGAAAACTTTCGAGTTCACACATATTAAGGAAGGCATAGGTTCAACCCATCAGGGTATCATGGAAATATATACCACAAGCTTCAATAGTATATACCACCAGCTCGAAAGCTGAGCATGGTTGAGAAAGCAGAGGATACAATTTACCAAAGGCATTATGTATCTGAGGGAAGGCTCACAAGGTTATTGAATATGAAGGACATTGTCAGATAAAATCCAACAAAGGATCTGGTGGTCCACAAGGGATATGACGTGAGCATCGGTACTCAACTAGAGGAAGAAGAATGCAAGGAGATCAGATTATAGAAAAAACTGACTAACTCAATTGTCAAATGCAAAGGAATTATGATTTCCAAATCAAGGGATCAGAAGCAATGCTCTGATTAGGCATGGATAAGTTGAATAGCCTTAGGGTACAATCAAGCGACAATTGGATTGGTCGAGAACCAATTCGAGTTAATGTAATGGCAGCTCAGCCGAAAGGTAATTTATAAGGATCAATGATGATTGCGTGTATTCGCAAACATATTGAGTCAACAGACTCAAAATGATAATGACAAGCAATGTCAATAAGACTACGAGACTTATGGGATTAACCATAATGCAAGCAAGCAAGAATTTCAAGAGCCAAAGGCTCCAGAGGATTTTCGGAAGATCGAATAGTATTTTGAAGACTTTTGTGAAACACATGAACAACTAGGGATGAGCGGATACTCGACAAGTGCGAGGATTTATTTGAAGGGGTATTCATGTGGCAAAGAACTGCTAGGCAGTAGGCACAAAGTATTCTCGGAACAATAGAGAAAACTTCAGGGTATCTTGTAATAACAAGATCAATGGGGGATGATCGTATGAATGGCAAGTGTAAGTAGTTATCCATAAGGATTTATCGGTGGTCGGGAATAGCAAAAGTGATGGGCACAAAGTCTCAAGAGAATATCAAAGATTATCTCCGAAATCTTCTGGTGCAGTCGGTGATCATCTGGACTGAAGGGCCTCTCCGGGAGAAAGTATTTTCGAGAACCTAAAGTTAGATTTTAGTAAAAAAATCGTTTAACCCGAAAAGAAGAGAGTTTAGAATCCCAGAGTAAAGGCCGAGGAGTAAAAGATCCTAGTACCACCCAATGGCGACGTGGGCCCGTAAGGCACACAGCCATGTTAGTAAAAGTTTTGCAATGTCTAGACTCGACTTCGGCCAAGGAGTGTGAAAGGGGGATTCCTACAGGCAGTCGGCTCTGATACCAACTTGTGATGCCCCCGATTCAATTGTACACTAATCATGCACGCAAACGTGTACGATCAAGATCAGGGACTCACGGGAAGATATCACAACACAACTCTAAAACATAAATAAGTCATACAAGCATCATAATACAAGCTGTGGCCTCGAGGGCTCGAATACAAGTGCTCGGTCATAGACGAAGTCAGCGGAAGCAACAATATCTGAGTACGACATAAGTTAAACAAGTTGCCATAAGATGGCTAGCACAAAGCGGGATACAGTCGAAGAGGCATGGGCCTCCTGCAGGATCCTCCTAGCTACTCCTGGTCATCGTCCGCGGACTGCACGTAGTAGTAGGCACCTCCAGAGTAGAAGGAGTCGTCGTCGACGGTGGCGTCTGGATCCGGGGCTCCATCGTCTGGTTGCAGCAATCGGGTAGAGAGATGGGGAAAAGGGGAAACAAGGCAACCGTGAGTACTCATCCAAAGTACTCGCAAGCAAGGAGCTACACTACATATGCATGGATATATGTGTAAAGGGGCATATCGGTGGACTGAACTGCAGAATGCCAGAATAAGAGGGGGATAGCTAGTCTTATCGAAGACTATGCTTCTGGTTGCCTCCGTCTTGCAGCAAGTAGAAGAGAGTAGACTGAAGTCCTCCAAGTAGCATCGCATAGCATAATCCTACCCGGCAATCCCCTCCTCGTCGCCCTGTTAGAGAGCGATCACCGGGTTGTATCTGGCACTTGGAAGGGTGTGTTTTATTAAGTATCCGGTTCTAGTTGTCATAAGGTCAAGGTACAACTCCAAGTCGTCCTGTTACCGAAGATCACAGCTATTCAAATAGATAAACTTCCCTGTAGGGGTGCACCACATTACACGACACGCTCGATCCCATTTGGCCGGACACACTTTTCTGGGTCATGCCCGGCCGCGGAAGATCAACACGTCGTAGCCCCACCTAGGCACAACAGAGAGGTCAGCACGCCGGTCTAAACCTATGTGCACAGGGGTCTGGGCCCATCGCCCTTAGCACACCTGCACGTTGCGAGGGCGGCCGAAAGCAGAACTAGCCCCCTTAATACAAGAGCAGGCTTGCGTTCCAATCCGGCGCACGCCGCTCAGTCGCTGACGTCACGAAGTGCTTCGGCTGATACCACGACGCCGGTTGCCCATATCTTGTCCCACGTGGCGGTTAGTGCGTATAAGGTCAACGATCCAACTCAGATCAAATACCAAGAACTCGTTAAGCGTGTTAAGTATCCGCGAACGCCGAACCAGGCCAGGCCCACCTTTCTCCTAGGTGGTCTCAACCTGCCCTGCCGCTCTGCCTCAAAGTAACAAATCGGGGCCGTCGGGGAACCAGTGCCCACCTCTACCGGGATGGAGCCACCGCCCCTTCCCCCATCTCCGAACAGTATCTCAAGTAAGGTAATAGTATAAAGTGTACAGTATATGTCCATGATCACCTCCCGAAGTGATCACGGCCCTGTAGTATAGCATGGCAGACGGACAAGAGTGTAGGGCCACTGATGGAACACTAGCATCCTATACTACGCATTAGGATAGTAGGTAAAGGTAACAACAGTAGTAGCAAGGACAAGCTATGCATCAGAATAGGATTAACGGAAAACAGTAACATGCTACACTACTCTAATGCAAGCAGTAGAGATAAGAATAGGCGATATCTGGTGATCAAAGGGGGGGCTTGCCTGGTTGCTCTGGCAAGAAGGAGGGTAAATCGGTGACGAGTCGACCACAGGGCATCAAAGATCATCACGGGTCTACCGGAGAGAAGGGGGGAGAAACAGTAAATACATAGCAAGCAAGTGCATAACAGGACAACAAGCAGAGCTAGACGTGTTCTAACACGGCATGAGGTGATACCGGTGAAGGGGGGAAACATCCGGGAAAGTATCCCCGGTGTTCCGTGTTTTCGGACAAATGAACCGGAGGGGGAAAGTTGCGTGTTTGCTATGCTAGGGATGTGTGGTGGACGAACGGGCTACGTATCCGGATTCGTCTCGTCGTCCTGAGCAACTTTCATGTTGAAAATAACTTAATCCGAGTTACGGAATAAAATATATGATTTTCTAAAGATTTTATTAATTTCTGGAATTTAATTAATTATTTAACTTAATTCGAAAATGGATTTATGACATCAGCATGATGTCATGTCGACGCGGCAGTCAACGTGGGTTGATGGTCAACTGACCGATGGGTCCCACTGGTCAGTGACACATTTTAATTAAGCATTTTAATTGGGGAAAACTTTGTTTTTGCCACTCTAGTTTTTGCCCACTTTGCTTATGCCACTCTAGAATTTGACATTTCACTTTTGCCACTGTTAGCTTTTGATAATACATCACTTTTGCCCTTCCGTGGCAAAAACAAAATTTTCCAAGTGGCAATTGTGATACATGTCAAATGCTAAGAGTGGCAAAATTGAAATGAAAAATTATCGTGTTTGCCACGGAATGGCATTTGTGATGTATTATCAAAAGGTAACAGTGCAAAAGTGAGATGTCAAATTCTACAGTGGCATAAGCAAAGTTGGCAAACACTAGAGTGGCAAAAACAAAGTTTTCCCTTTTAATTAACCTAATCAGGATTAATTAGGGGGTGGGCCCCACTGTCATTGACTACTTAATTAGCTAATTAACTAACTAACTAGGTTAAATTAGTTTAGTTAACAGATTAGTTAAGTTAATTAACAGTATTTAATTAGGTTAATTAATTAATTAACATTTTTATTTAACTATTTATATTATTTTTTAAAATTCTTTTTTTTTCTGGGGCGTGGGCCCCATGTGTCTGTGGGCCCGTGAGGGGCTAGCGGGCATGCGGGCGCTGGCGCAGCGGGCGGGACCGATCGGGCACCCGCCTGTAAGAGGCGAGGCCATGGCGGTGGCGGCCCCATGGCGGTGATCACCGGCGGCGGCGGAGGAGCACCGGGCGCATGGTGGCGGACCGGCATAGGGCCGATGACCAGGGATCGCTGGGCATGAGCCGATGGCTGGCGCCAGACGAAGCGCGAGGGGACTTGGTAAAAGGGTGCGTCGAGGGTGACGGATGCGGGCAGCGGCACGCACGGCGCGCAGCGTCGTCAGCGCCGCGCGACGCTGCACAACGTGGGAGGGATACGGGGACAGGGGAAGAGGGGAGGGGCCTCACGTTCGTCTTGAGAAGGGGGCGGCGAGGCTCGGGGGCGACCCATGGGGAGGAGGACGGAGACGATCAACGGAGACGGAGAGGCGGTCCGGCGACGGGCGCGGCGATGAGGCCGTTGATGGAGAGGGCGAGGGGGCGGCGCCGACGGGGACCTCGGACGACGGTGGACGGCTTCGGGCGACGGGTGGCCGTGCCAGGGGTGAGGCAGTCGGGACGAGGGAGCGAGGTGGGGACGGGCGGCATCGGTGTGGAGGCGGGGCCGCGGAGGGCGACGCCATTCGGGGAGGTGCTGACGTCGGGGACGACACGACGGAGAGGGGCAGGCCGGCGAGGTGGGGCTCCGGTGAAGCGGCGTGGTCTCCTGGCGGCGACGGGCGACGGCGTCGGTGGCCTCCTCCTCGATCCCGATCCAAATCGGGGGAGGGGGGAGGAGATATTTTCGGGGAGGAGTGGGGAGTGTTGGTGGCGGTTCGGGCACTGGGGGTGGATAAGGGGAGTGGGGGGGAGTGGTCGGCTGGGCCGGTTTGGGTCTGCCCAGTTGGGCCGGTGGCCTGCTGGGTTTCTCCTTTTTTTTGTTAGTTTGTTTTCTCTTTTGTATTTTCTATCTTTTATTCATTTTCTATTCTGTTTTATTTCATTTTAAATCATTTAGGTCATTTCTAAAAATGAGTTTGCTGCACTATAAATACCTATGCCATTTTTGGCACAGCCCGAACATTTTGTTTTGTATATTTGAAAACTTTTATTGTTGACATTAATTTGAATTTAAATTTTGAAACTGTTTCGAATTAACCCGAGATTAGCAACAGTAATCAAGGTGACATGGCATCATTAGCAGAGGGTTACTGTAGCTTAATTATCCAAGGCACACGAGGCGGTCACGAGGTGGAGGGTGCCCTCGGGCGCCCCGCCTTGTGGGCCTCGACGCCAACCAACGTATTCTTCCTCCTATATATACCTCACGCACTTCAATAGATCGGAAGGAGAGCCAAAACCTAATTCCACCGTCGCAACTTCCTGTATCCACGAGATCCCATCTTGGGGCCTGTTAGGAGCTCACGGAGGGGCATCCACCACGGAGGGCTTCTACATCAACACCATAGCCCCTCCGATGAAGTGTGAGTAGTTTACTTCAGACCTTCGGGTCCATAGCTAGAAGCTAGATGGCTTCTTCTCTCTTTTTGGATCTCAATACAATGTTCTCCCCCTCTCTCGTGGAGATCTATTCGATGTAATCTTCTTTTTGCGGTATGTTTGTTGAGACCGATGAATTGTGGATTTATGATCCAGCTTATCTATGGAAAATGTTTGATTCTTCTCTGAATTCTTTTATGTATGATTGAGTTATCTTTGCAAGTCTCTTCGAATTATCCGTTTGGTTTGGCCAACTAGATTGGTAGTTCTTGCAATGGGAGAAGTGCATGGCTTTGGGTTCAATCTTGTGGTGTCCTTACCAAGTGACAGAAAGGGTTGCAAGGCACGTATTGTATTGTTGCCATCGAGGATAACAAGATGGGGTATTTATCATATTGCATGAATTTATTCCTCTACATCATGTCATCTTGCTTACATGCGTTACTCTATTTTTAACTTAATACTCTAGATGCATTTGGATAGCGGTCGATGAGTGGAGTACTACTAGTAGATGCGTAATCGTTTGGTCTACTTGTCTTGGACGTGATGCCTATATACATGATCATTGCCTAGATATACTCATAACTATGCTCAATTCATCAATTGCTAACAGTAATTTGTTCACCCACGTAGAATATCTATGCTCTTGAGAGAAGCCACTAGTAAAACCTATGGCCCCGGGTCTATTCTCATCATATCAATCTCCATCACTTTATTTACTTGCTTTGCTTTTACTTTTCACTTTGCATCTTTATACCAAAAATACCAAAATATTATCTCTATCAGATCTCACTCGTAAGTGACCGTGAAGGATTGACAACCCCTAATCGCGTTGGTTGCGAGTAGCTATCATTTTGTGCAGGTACGAGGGACTTGCGCGTGGCCTCCTACTGGATTGATACCTTGGTTCTTAAAAACTGAGGGAAATACTTACGCTCCTGTGCTGCATCATCCTCTCCTCTTCAGGGAAAACCAACGCAAGCTCAAGACGTAGCACTCTACCATTACTCCACCTCCAGTACTAGTAGTATAAAGATATATAGGCCGGAGCTTCAGCGCTTTCTTCCCAAAGGCTGCCCACTTGCTTCTCACAGTACCACCCTCTCTCCAAATCTAAAAAAGACGGCCCCTCTCTCCCTCCTCATCGGTGGTCACAGATCCGCTGGGGAAGAAAAGGACGTGCAGCGTTGACGCACTCATCGTCGGCGAGCGAGGTCATGCACTGACGACAAGGCCGTCCTCTCAGACCTAGCGCCCGCGCGGGATGGCCTCCATCCCCAAGCTTGCTGCCGTAGTGTGTGCGGAGGACGACGATCATGAGCGAAGCCACTTCCCACCGACCCTCAGGTATGCTACCTCTTTTCGAACCATACCCTTGTTCTATTGCCCCATCTGCCACGTCGTTGCATATGGATCTTTTTCCACTCCACCATCTTCCCAATTTGCTATCCTCTGCTCTGCTGGCCACGCAGATGAAAACCATAATTTGCACTATTAAGGGAAACCCTACTTCATGCAGACTAATCCATGTCTGGGTTGAATAAGGAAAGGAAGGGAGACTGTACTGTCCAAGAGAGTAGGCATCGAACCCGCATCTAGGTTGAAAAGGGAAAATCAGTAGCTAAGGAACGAGTCTCATGTCTCTTGGTTGAAGAAGGGTAGAAAGGCATGACAACGCAATAGAGAATGACCAGGTCGATCGGTTTGTTGTCCTCACATAGGAAAAAGGTGGCTAAAGAGAACAAAAATGGGACGTAATCCACATATGCTGCTGGATATTTGTTGCTCGGGCAACCATATCTCCCTCACCACTCTACGTCTGCGGGTACATCATCTTGGTGCGCCCACCGTCCGAATGGGCCTCCCATGCTCTTATTGCCACTTTTTGCTGTTAGTATAACTTGGCAGTCAAGTCAAGCAATGCTACTGCTAAAGTGATGCCACATTTAACTAATGCCGCCTCGGTCTAATGCCCCGATAAATTTAAGCAATGCCATTTAATGTCTTTGGATTATTTCAGGGTTAGCTGTTGATTGTGGATGTATTAAAGATTTTTCAGCTAAGGCATTCTAATCTTGTTGCACAGCCAAGATACCAACGATGAAACTTGTTACTACCTTCAGATTTTTGCACCGTTAATGCTTATAGATTACATACCTCACTTTCATGAGATCAGTTAATTTTTTTGTAAAGTGTCACCAAAATGCCAAGGCGCTGATGTCATTTTATTTTGGTTAAACTGCATGCATAATTATGAAGACAAGAGGAAAGGTCAAGAGTGGGCACCTCCTCCTCCGGCTGTTCTCTTGATTCGTTCGATCAAGTTTTTATGTTTGATCGATTATCAAGATTGGGATAGCAATTTTTAAGGTCCCCCCGAGTTCGAAATGATATTTACCTTGGAGGTACATGGTTTGCAATTTTTTATACTGTCATTAGTTAATAATGCTAGTTACCTTCAGACTTTTTTATTTGGTTTAATGCTCATGCACAGCTAGTATACCAATGCTGAAACTTGTTACCTTTACATTTTGTATTGTTAATTCTTATAGAAACCTTCCAGTGCTAGAGTTTATTGAAATCTGTTCAAGTAAAACCATTGTATTGTACCTGTAATAAACTAACTACTCTCTTGTTGCACTAGCCCTTTGGATTAGTGTATATTTGTAGTATTCGAATGGTGTTGCATTAGCGTATGGACATAAATAAAGTGTGGCAAGCTTTCCAGATGTGTGCTCAAGAAAACTACTACCTGTTTTTCTAAATACTAGACGTTTGGGTACTTTAAATTGAACCGCAAAACGTCTTATATTAAGGAACAGAGGGTGTAGAGTTCACTCAAATTATCCCGTAAAGCTAGTCACACCTTTGTTAAAATTAATGTTCATTATGTTATCGGAGGAGGTCTCAGATGTTTGTCTCTAATGCCCTGTCGACTAAATACCGACATCATGATGTAATGTTAAGTCATTTCCTTTTATGCAGTGTCACTGAATTGTCAAGGCGGTGATGGCATTTTATTTTAGTAGAACTGCACAAAATTTGCTTAAAAGAAGAGGAAAGGTCAGAATGGCTCAGTTTTTGAGAAAAAACTATGTATGCCTTCCTGACATCAGCCGATGTTGCTTTATTTATTCCTTCAAACAGGTGGTTAGAAACAGTCTTGCTACCTTTTCCCATTAAGAAATTGGAATGCTTATATTTGTGAGTCTATGCTTCAACTAGTGCCACTTTTATAGTAATCACACTTTCAATATCTATGCAAACAGGGATGCTCGATTTTAGTGGAACTGCACAAAAAGTCCAACTGGTTCAACATTAGGAGCATGTTTTTTTCAAACCTTTATATCCAATTGGTGGCACTATGAGTTGTTCATTACGAAGGTACATGGTTTGCTACTATCTTGCTACTCTTTTTGTACTGTCATTAGATAGTAATACTAGTGGTTTGCATGTGAATTTATTGGCAGGGTGGACCTACATTGGAGGTGCAGGACAGGATTCAATGATTGGATGCTCAATTTCGGTTGTATCGACTTCACCTCTTCCATCACTACGAACATGGTGTGGTATATGTTTACTAGCTGCTTGATATTTGTGCAGACAGAGATGCCTACCCGTTGCTATTTGGCAAACAAACAAAGTGTCCGCAATTTTGGTTGAACTGCACAAGAGAATAGTATAGTCACTGCATGGAGTGCCATTTGAAAATAGACACAAAGATTGGATAGTCACTTCATGGACTGCAGAAAAGTAGTACTGTACTATTTACTGGCCAACACTAGGTGCTTCATTGCTTTGGTCTGATTATGCAATGGGCATCATTTTGCCTAAGTTAAAGTTTGTATTCCGAGAATAGTCTCGCGATGTGATCGAGAGAAGACGAAATCATATTGCAGTGGATGTTCCTCCATCATGTGTGGTTCATTCTCATGGTTCCAGCTGTTGGTGAAACCACTTACGTTTGCAAGAGGAATTGTAGACTTCACAAACAAATTTGTCTTTCAGTCTGTACTGAATGTTGGCCAAGATAAGCATCCATGTTAGTAGGAAGAATAGATGTTTTTTATAGATCTTTGCTTTTGGAGCTACATATTTGTATATGATCTGTGAATCATTGAGATGCATTAACATGTTGATCTTATGTATGGGAATCATACTAGTTAGTTTTAGTTGCGACGCAAGATCCGAAGTGGCTGATCTTTGCTTTTGGAGCTACATATTTGTATATGATCTATGAATCATTGAGATGCATTAACAGTTCCTTATTTCTGTTCGCTCGGTGTTTACAAGTTCTTGATCGATCACTAGCTAGCCTACTTAATGCGCTCTGGCAGTTTTATTTGCGACATTAAGATGCGAAGTGGCAGTTTTTGAATAAAAATGCCTACCTCAAGAAACCGACAAGCTACACTATCGATCCTACGAGATAAAAATGCCTACCTCAAGAAACCGACAAGCTATACTATCGATCCTACACGGATAAATAGCGGATCACGCACATACTACCTCCTTTCCGGTTTATGGGCTCAACTTAAGAAATGACCTACTCGATCCCGAAGCGAATAAATAGCAGATCACGCACGTACTAGTACCTCCTTTCCGGTTTGCGTGGCTTAATTAAAACCTCTCACCAACCAAGGTACTCCTCCGTCCGGTTTATTAGTCCCGTGAGCAAAGCAGCAAGACCAAGGCATGGCAATAATTAACGGCTTGCAGAAGTTTAAGCCTAATTAATTCCAGCAATTTAAGTGGCTGCATGCGTGCCCTCGGCTGCGACTCGTTGCATGCTGCTTCACGCATCGCCTCATGAAAGTGATTACGAGTGCTCGCATGCAGCCGGCCGTAATTAAGGCAGCTAACTGATGCAAAAAAGATATGCTTTAATTGTTGCGGGCTTTTTAAATCCGTGGAATCATTATTGACAAGGAGGGAGATGATTTGAGTGCACTCGTTTGACCGCCATGCCGGCGTGCGACCCAGACGGGACGGGACGGCACAATCATAATTTCAGTTTCTCTAGTTTTCCACAGCAAGCTGGCGCGCTAAGCCATTATGCATTGAATTCCGATGACCGTCGTGCTACCTTCCCCCTATAAGTATTGTTTCCCGGCCTTCTCCAGTGCCACCGTGACCCAACTCGCCATATCCTCATAAGCCCCCACCGGCCCGACCTCGCTCGCCACGTCCACCATGCCCCCGCCCATCCACGGTAGGCGACGCCGGAGGCGGTCACCGCCGGAACTAGTGTTCGGTTTTTCACCGGAAGGCAGACGGAGGGAGGCATTCTATCTGTCTTTAGATGGCAATGCGGAGATCGAGGAGTTGATGGAGCGCGACCACATGGCGGAGGAGCAGAAATTGTTGGAGCGCGACCGCCTGGCAGAGGAGCAGCGTATCACCGATTTGCGTCACTAGCGGGACATGGAGTAGCAGCGCACCGACGCTCTGAGTCACGAGCAGAGCGCCTGCAACTAGGCCGACTACGTGGAGGCCGGCGCCCGACAAATAGCCCTAGAGGCTGTCGGGCACGCACGCGTTCGCAACGCCGATTTTACTACCAGCTCGTCCAGTGGGTTTCCCGCTTGGAAGCCGAAGCTTTGGTGGACCACGCCGGCATGGAAAGGGCCAACGCGCGCGAGAAACGCGCCCTATTGCACCTCTTGCAAGTCCGAGGCGAGGCGCAGGACGCCGGTGCCGGCGTTTAGCGTGTACCACAGATGGCCTGTCTAGACAGCCTTTTAAATGAGTTGTATTTGTCCTCCATGGGTTTAGAGGCCGACTTGTGGGCCTAGCAAGTTGTCGCGTACACAATCAGGAGATGATTGTACGTGGAGAGGATGACAGCAGGGACCCGCCAAGGTCATGGCAGTACGCAAGCAAGTGCCTCCTTATTTCAAGCCAATAAAAAAATGGCTCCTCCTAGTGGATTTCTGACATCTGGGTCCCATGCCATTGTCAACGTAGTCAATAAACGAGAGAATTGCACAATGAGCAGGTGACACGAGGACCCAAAGAGCTCGCCCAGTTATTTTTGTTTTGGGTTAATTTGATAAATGCCACTCCAAATCTGGTGTATCCGAGAAATGCCACTATAATTTCCAAACTTTGAAAAATGCCATTTCATGCCATTTCTAGTGCCATTTTTCGAAGTCCGGAGTGGCGTTTTTTAAAGTTTGCAAACTGCAGTGGCATTTTTCAAATTTGCAAAAATTGCAGTGGCATTTTTCAAAGTTTGGAAATTGCAGTGGCATATTTATGAATCGTCATAACTGGAGTGACATTTATCTAATTTGTTTTTGAGATGAAAGCAGGGTGTCAACTGGGCTGTGCGGGACACTCTGGCCTGTCTAGACAGCCTTTTCTTTTATGTTTACCACAGACCAGCCCAGTAGTGTTTTTTCTTTCTGAAAATGGATAGCCCAGTTTTTTTGTGATTTATCAAGTAAGTCGCTTTATCAGGCCTGTTGGGCTGCAAATCTTTCAAGACGAGGAGAGCTTCATTCGGGCTGGCCGAGAAAATGGCCTATCAGTAATGAGAAATGGGTTGTACATTTTTAAAACACATCAAACCGGTAATTAGTTTCAAATATCTTTTTTTCATTTTGAGATTTTAAATTGCATTGATTTTTATGCGTGGACAATTTATTGGATTTGATATTGATATACATTTATTTTTAAAATCAGTCTGAATGTGACTCAAAATTTCGGGATTAAAAATAGTTCAGACCGCACCGACATATGCAAAAAATCGTATAATTTTTTAACCGTGGCCACAATATGGGTTGTAATGCTAACAAAAAGAATATGGGCTCCAAAAAACCCATAAGAATTAGCAAATGGGATGTAAATTATTTGAAATAATGGCAGATGGGTTGTATGTTGTTTTCCACAGATTTGAAGCTTTCCACAGATGGCATGTATACTGTTGGATGTCCATCCAACGGCCGTCATGCTTCTTCAATCTCTGCTCTTCCTGCTCCATCTGCTCAAACAAGCGCCGGCGGGACTGCCTGCTCCCTCCTCCCCATGTCGGGCTGTGCTGCCTTGTGAGCCTCACCGCCCCGTGCATTCCCATCGCTGGCCTAGCCATCCCTCTACTCACCCATAGTCCCACACCTGTTGTTATTCTTCGGCGACGGCAAACGAACCAGTAAACCCTCATACAGTCGTACTCCCCTCCGCGTGGGAAACAACTGCCGAGTCTTCCCTGCCTCCGTGTCGTTCCCTTCCTAGGCCTCGCCGTCGTCCACCGCCCTGGTGCTCTCGGCGTGGCGTGGTCAACGTGGTCAACGACCGACATGCATCTGAAGTGGACTGTACGTGGAGAGGCTGACAGCTGATTCCACGGCCGCACGCAAGGAAATTCCTCCTTATTACGCCGCAAAATAATGATTCCTCCACCGACATCCGGGACCCACCGAAAGGGCCTCTCAGATTTCGCGAAAAAACGTTATCGCCACGACAGCTCGGACCCACCAGCTATATCTTCGCACGCAAGGAAGTGCCTCCTTATTACGCACAAATAAATGAATACTCCCCTGCTAGCTGGGACCCAGTATAGTGGGCCTACTAAGTTGACGGGGGCGAAGGGCTTTGTCAACTTAGTCAATATGCACGATTCTAGCTCGACTGACCGTACGATGTCCATCCAATGGCCGTAGTGCTTCTTCAACCTCTGGTGTTCTTGCTCTAGCCGCCCAAAGCAGCGCTGGTCGTGCCGCCTGCTCCTGCCTCCCGTGGCCGGTTATGCTGCCGTAGAGGCCTCATCGCCCCAATACTACTCCCACCGCTGGCCAGGCCATCCCTCCACTCCACTCACCCACACCCCCTGTTATTCTGCGGCAACGGTAGCGCAGCCGAACCAGTGAACCTCGTACTTCTCTCGGCGTGGGCATCCACCGCGCGTTTTCCCGGCTCCGCCGCCCCTTCCTAGGCCTCGCTGCCGTCCACCGCCGTGGTGCTCTCGGCGCGGCGTGGTCAATGTGGTCAACGACCGAATTCCATCGGAAGAATACTGTACGTGGAGAGGCTGACAGCTGGGTCTTATTACGCGGAAAATAATTATTCCTCCACCTGACAGCAGGGACCCACCGGACAGGCCACCAGTATTTCACGAAAAAAACGTTTGCCCCTGACTGCTGGGAACCACCCGACGAGCCACCGTATTTCACGAAAAAAAAGTTCCCCCTGCTGTCAGCTCGAACCCACCGGAAGTGCTTCCTTATTACGCACAAAAAAATGAATACCCCCTGCTAGCTGGGACCCACCTTGGTGGGAGGCTGACTTGTGGGCCTACTAAGTTGACGGGGACGAAGGGCTTTGTCAACTTAGTCAATATAAACGATTCTAGCTCCAAAGGACCAGACGATGTCCATCCAACGGCCGTAGTGCTTCTTCAACCTCTCGGTCTTCTTGCTCCAAATTACCAAAAGACCGGTCGTGCCGCATGCTCCGCCTCCCGTGGCGGATGTGCTGCCGCGAGGCCTCACCGCCTCTACTATTCCCACCGCTGGCCAGGCCTGCAGCGACGGTAGCCTCACACCGCAGCCGAACCGGTGAACCCTCAGACTCCTCTCCGCACGGGCTTCCCCGCCGCGTCTTCCCGGCTCCCGTTGTCCCTTCCTAGGCCTCGCCGCCGTCCACCACCCGATGCTCTCGTGGCGTGGTCAACATGGTCAAGGAACGACTTCCATCGGACGTGGATCAGACGTGGAGAGGCCGACAGCTGGGTCCACTGGCGGCAGCAAGGAAGTGCCTCCTTATTACGCTGAAAATAATTATTCCTCCACCGACAATGGGACCCACCGGACGGGCCTTCGATTTCATTTAAAAAACGCTTCCCTCGATCGCTGGGACCCACCAGCTACATCTTCGCACGCAAGGAAGTGCCCGACAGTCTGTCACATCCCTAGTTCTGGTATGACCTAGACTAGCTAGTCATGTGTGCAGCATGTTTAAATTCCATTTAAGTTTGAAATGAGGATTTGTGAAACCCTCAGAATCATTTCTCGAAATGACCCAGATAAAATGGCTTCAATTTGGCCCAAGAAAATGTTCCTGTTTTTCTAAAAATATTGGTCGAGGTAAAATTCCAACCAATATTTTTGGGAGCTCAATATTTATTTTTGGCCATTTGAATTAATGATAAATATTTGCCTTGGATATATGTATGTTATATATATAATATATGTCCAAAAATTATGCTAGTTGTCGAGGAGTTCTGGAATAATATAAATAGCTCCTACAAAAATTGGCAAAATAAAATAAATTGATTTAGTAATTTTATTAAATCAAAACATATGTCGAAAAATAGAAAAGAAACAAAACCAGAAATGCTTACTGTGCTCACCGAGGCTCGGCACTTTGTGGCGCCCAGTGGCCGGCCCGGTTCTGTTTCGCCCAGCCCACTGTGGGCATAGCCGTCTTCCTCCTCTTGCCAGTAGGCAGAGGGGAAGCGGTGCCCGGCGCCGTGCACGCCGGCACGCAGCTGCCTGCCTGGCGTCCTTCTCGCCGCCTCGAGCGTCACGGACGACGCCACGCGCCCCGGACCCTCTCACTCTCCCCAATCCTCCCCTCTCCTCTCCCTCGCTTTCTCGCGCAACGCCCAAACACCACCATCGCTGTAGCACGCCGTTGCGGCGCCACCGCCACGGACTCGCCTCCCCGACAAGTCCAAAAGCTCCGCACCGTCTTCCTCGTCCTTGACGCCAAGCCACGCGCCTCGGGAGACCCTAGAGCGCCGCCATCGCCATCGTCTTCATCTCCGGCCACCCGAGATCGCCCTCGCCGTTCCGGTCGCGTTCGACCCTCCTCAAGCTCGCTGACGACGTCTACTTTCTCCCCGTGAGCTCTACTTCGTTATCCCCTCCTCCCGTGCTCGCTTGCCCCGCTTAGCTAGCTCAGCTGCCGTGTTCGAGACCTCATCGCGCCCGGCCATGGTGCCACCGTGGCACACTGCCTGCCGGCTTCAGAACCGAGCTCACCGCCGTTCTCAGCGCCCTCCAGCGCGGCTGTTTGCACCCAATCGCAACCCCCTAGTGCCCGTAGCACCTAACCCAAGACGCACCCGACTTGCCGCCGCTGAGCTCCGCCCGGTGAGCTCCGGCCGTCCCGCCTCTTCCACTTGCTCTCAGACGACGCGACGAGCGCTGGCTCGCCCGTGGTCTCCGCCGCCCAAATGGTCGCCGGAGCATCGATCCCGAGCCCTCCGCCACGTTCGGCCTCGCCGGCGGCTAAACGCCAAGGGATTGACCGGTCAACCTGCTAATTAACCCCCCTGGGCTGACCTGTGTTTGACCCAGATGGGTCAATGACAGTGGGCCCGCCTACGACTAATTTTTAGTTAGGGAAATTATTTAACCTCTGTTATTTAGCTATGACACTGACGTGTGGAGCCCACACGCCAGGTTTGACCCCAGTCAGTCGCAGTTGACTTGCTGATGTCATGCTAACCTCAAGCTGATGCAATAAATGATTTCTGGAATTAAAAAAATCAGGAAATTCCAGAAAATAGCCAAAACTTCAAAAATTCATATAAATTCAACCGTAGCTCAGATTGAAATAAGTTATATATGAAAAATTATCAGAAAAATGCAATCTATCCATCTGTACCAGTTTCATGCATGATAAAACAACTTATACCTGCTGTATAGGTGAAAACACATGAATGGCATTTATAAGAGCTTATTTTGGAGTTGCATTTGAACCTTTGGTTCAAATGGACTTCAACCTAATGAATGCTAGTTACATTAGCTCAAACAGCATCACATCTTCATGCCATGTTCATGCATCATATTGTTGCATATGCTTGTGTATTGATTGTTGGCACCGTTCCTTCTCGATAGGTCCTGCTCCGGAGACCGATCCAGAATACATGTCTGAGGAGCAGTGCCCCCCTGTTGGTCTACCAGGCAAGCAAACCCCCTTGTTCATTCTGATATAATCCTACTCTTTCGCTCCTGCTCTCAGTTATTGCATTAGGACAACAACGAATCATCTGCTACTTTGTGCTGCGGTAGTTGAACCCATTCCTCTGCATGACCTGTCATTGCCACAGTAAATAGTTGAAACCCACTAGCATGTGTAGGAGTTGATTGAGCCATGTGTTGGAGATATGCCCTAGAGGCAATCATGTATGATGATATTTCCTATGTGTTTATGAATAAAGATAGTCCTTGGACATTATCAATGATGTGTATCAGCAAGTACGTGACTTGTTTGTGGGACTATGCATTGTATGATGACTGTCCTAAAAGGTCCCTAGTCGAAGGGTTGTGTGGACGCAAGCATGACTAGACTAGCATATGACACGGTCGATGGCTCGGTCTCACTAGCCATGGAGCATTGGATGCTAACCGGATAATATGGACTTGAAAGGTCTGGTCGGATTCGACATATTCGGATCCGAAGTCGAGATAAGGTCCAGTCGGACAGACCCAACTATGAGACGCAGCGGTATGTCATCTGTGAGTCTCTAGTA
This sequence comes from Aegilops longissima, assembly GCA_021605205.1. NCBI lineage: Eukaryota > Viridiplantae > Streptophyta > Magnoliopsida > Poales > Poaceae > Aegilops > Aegilops longissima. The sequence goes on from CM038678.1 coordinate 666,205,803, forward strand.
CAACATTCGCTCTATGTCCTAAGACCTGAGTGGACGCATGTACTCGAGATGGTGATAGACTTGCTTTGGACCGACCAAACGCTACTCCGTGATTGGGTAGTTACAAAGGTAGGTTTCGGTTTGTCCGGTCCCATGCTGCGAGACATGGTCGAGCAAGATGGGATTGCCCCTCCGATCGGGAGAGATGTACTGGGCCCCTCGTGTGATCTCGACCAGAACAGCATGGCCATGCGACAAGGATTATGAGATAATCCGGACGGTGGTCTCATATCATTGAACGAGAAAGAGGTCGGGTTAGCACAAGGATGACAAGTCTTCGCCTTGAGCCCGACAACATATATCGTGCGGCAAAGGGAAATGAAGTGTGACACGTTATGCAGTTCGCCTAACCAGCTTCATAGTCGCTTGGTGGTCGGCACGCCTTGCTAGAGGTCGCTACCAACCGCATGTGTCGGAGGTGATCCGAATCGTGACCAAGCTGACTTGAACCTAAGGGGTCGCGCTTAAGGGAAGGAACCTACGAGGTCAGTTCAGGACACCGGTCGGATGTGATCCGAATCTGGACTAGGAACGTGACCGAGTAGACTTTGCTTTAGGGTCCGCGGCGAGGCCCAAGTGTTGAGCTCGCGACGGATGCCTATATAAAGTGGAGGTGCGGCACACTCAGCGGTTGATCGCTTGGCGCTGCGACTAGGGTTTGCATGTGTTGCGAATAGCCACCTCCACTCGCCGCCGATCGTGTGATCGGACCTAGCAGTCCGCCGACGACGTTCCTCCCGCACGGGCGGATACCGTTAGAGGCGGTGCACTTGCGCCGCTCGGCGAACTCGTGACGTGGGATCGACGACCGCCGCCGAGGGAGATCGAACGAGGAGGAGACGATCCACGCAGACGCCGCTGCCCCAACTCTTCTTCGCTGTAACGGCACGCTGCTGCCTAGTGGTAACGAACTATGATCCATCTCCGTAGCATGTTCCTGGATGTTCTACGTGTAGGAATTTTTAATTTGCAGTCGACGCACCCTACCGTAGAACCCAACACCATGTTGTGTTCCTACCATGCTATGCCTGCTATTGCTTAGAGTTGTGTTAGGTCTGATTCATTGGGAATGAATTGGAGTACAGTTCTATGTTCTGATGCTGAGAGTGAAATGTGTGAACACGATTTGGTAAAGGTAGCGGTGAGAGGCCATGTAGGAGTACATGGTGGGTTGTCTCACTGGAACCGTCCTTAAGCACTGAGTTCTATGTATGTTGTCCAATGACTAGCTACTACCACACATTGGAATGCTTAAGTGCCCCTCTCGACTTATTAACCAACTTGACCTCTATCCAGGAGTCGCAACTAGTTTCTGGTGTTTGTAGGTAGTGTTAGTAGTCAACCAAGTGGCACCAGGCCAGGTGGGCTTGGGACAGACTAGGCACAAGTGGCACGGTGTACCAAGCGTAGATCCATCCGGCGAGGTGGGCTTGGGAACCCTGCACACATCATTTGGAGCCGTGAGCGACACCCCGGCCGGATCTCCTTGCGGATGGAACCCGAATAGGTGATAAACCTGGATTAGAGTCTTGTGTGGTTAGTCAGGTCGTGGCCGACACCTTCGCCAGGCTTCCGCTTGAAGGTTGCCGAGGTACATGACGTGTACATGGTGATAAGTGGTGAGAGCGTGTGTGAAGAAGTACACCCCTACAGGGTTAACATGATCTATTCGAATAGCCGGGTCCGCGGTTATGGACTTCTTGGATGCTTACGTGGTACATAGACAACTTGAAGTGGATACTATAAAATGCTCAAGGCAAGTGTGAGTGCTATGGATGGCCTTCTCGTATGGAGACGGGGATGAATCCATAGTAGTGTATTGATGTGGTGGCTAGTGGACTCGTGTGCGCTGCTTCACCTCAAAGAAGTTCTGGTAGTCGTAGAACAGGATAGCCACAGAGTCAAAGATGGCTTGCTGCAACTAAACCCCACATTACCTTCTTGATACAAATGCATGTATAATAGGATCTGATGTAAGTCTTGCTGAGTACCTTTGTACTCACGTTGCTTTATTTATGTTTTGGTAGCGGAGACTTCGGTCTTACTAGTGGTTCCGCTTGGACTTCGCTTGTTACCTCAGCTACGATCTTGTACCCTTGGGAGGGTCTTGTAGATAGTCAGGCTTCTCAGTATTTTCATTTGTAGATGTCTGTACTCGGACATGTAATGCTTCCGCTTGTTGCTTGTATGCTCTGAATGATGGGTCATGTGACCTCTGTTTGTATTTAATGCTAGGTGGCTCTTCTGGGCCTTTATCTATATGAGTTTGCGTTATGTTGTGATGCCATGTTGTACAGCACATACTTGCATGTTATGCGTACGTGTAATGTGTATTTCTATGTGTGGGATCCGACAACCTAGTTGTTTATCCTTGGTAGTCTCTCTTATGGGGAAATGTAGTCTTGTGCTTCCAGGAGCCATAGTAGTCCGCTTCTGACCCGGTTCACGGAGTCCTGCTAGCCCAAAGACTACTGCTCCGTAACACTTGACTGGCGGCATGTGATTCACTTCGCTCTGGTTCCGTCCTTCGGGAAATGTCACGCAGTGACATCCGGAGTCCTGCCTAGCCTGCTACAGCTCGGGGTTCCCGGAGTCCTGTTAGCCCAGTGCTACAGCCCGGATTCGCACGCTGCTGACCGACATGCTCGATGTTGATTCACGTATGCCTGTCCCCGTAAGTTAGTGCCACTTTGGGTTCACGACTAGTCATGTCGGCCCGGGTTCTCTGTCATATGGATGCTAGCGACACTATCATATCGTGAGCCAAAAGGCTAAACGGTCCCGGCCATGGTAAGGCGACACCGTGGGAATACGGTGCGTGAGGCCGCAAAGTGATATGAGGTGTTACAGGCTAGATCGGTGTGACTTAGAATCAGGGTCCTGACATCTTTGGTATCAGAGCCTGACTGCCTGTAGGATTACCAAGCCAACCTGGTCGAAGTTGAGTCTAGAAATTCTTTAGTTATGTAAGGGAATTGATTGTGGGAAGGAACATAAGGCTCATTTTACTCCTTTACCTCATGGCCTTCTGATATGAGTCATCCTATCTTTCCGACGGGGTTAAGGAACTAGGCTTTCTCTTCCGTCTATCGGGATCACGTGTTACTACTCCGTAGTCTCTTAGGATTGGTTGATCAGAGTCATATCCCAGCTTGAGTACCTCGGTGTAGTCTGCTTAGTATTAACCCGTAACCTTGAGTGAAGATGTTGAGTATGTTACGACCCCATTTTAGCAGGATGTTTCATTCTGAGCATTTTACTGCCGTTATGCTGCCGAAATTGCCCTAGGAGTCCGAGAGATACTAATTTCCTTGTCCTACAATCTATAGCTTATAGTTGATGCTGATTCCGTCCTTGGTTTCGTTTCTCAGGATGTCATCGGTTAAGCGTAAGTTCGCATTGCTCGTAGCGTAACCATGGAGATGGCAGGGATGAGGATCCTCCCGACCCACCTTCGTTAGCAGAGTTCATGTTAGAGATGGAGAGAAACAAGCGTGAGTCTAACCGTTTTTTGGCACGTATCGAGGAGAACACCGCACATCAGTTCAAAGGATCGGTGACCCTTCATGACTTCATTCGCTTGCACCCACCCACCTTTCATCATTCCATTGAGCCACTCGATGCATGATGGTAGCTCCGTATCATCACACAAGCTCCGTTCTGCGAACGTAGCTGAAAATGACAAGGTCACCTATGCCACATACCATCCGGAAGGTCCCGCTAGTCTTTGGTGGCGTAACTATGAGGCTATGCTTCCGGCTGGTCGATTCCTACCGGAGAGATTTCACCGAGGCTTTTCATGCGAGCATCACATTCCTGAAGCCCTCATCGATCGCAAGAGAGAATAGTTCTGTAGTTTCACCCAGGGTAAGATGGATGTTGATGCTTACAGCAGAGAGTTTGAGAACCTTGCCCGCTATGCTTCAGAAGAGGTGTCCACGGACGCTAAGAAGCAGGCTAGGTTCCGGAAGGGTCTCAACCCCAAGTTGCGTCGTGATCTCCACTTGCACCATTGCAATACATTCCAGGCTCTTGTGAACAAGGCCATTAACGCAGAGACAGCTCAGTTCACTTACGAGGAGTCTCGTAAGCACACCCGTGAGTTGGGATCTTCTTCCGGTTCGGGCTCGCAGAAGCGCTGGACTTGGGTTCCAAACTCCGCTCTTCCTCCTGGATATATACCGACGCCATCCTATGTGGCGCCTCACCCGGTTCACTTATATGCACCACCCAGGCCTATTGGTGGACCACCTTCCAATACGGGTCCACGTCCTACCTCCAAGATTTGTTACAAGTGCGGAGAGCCAGGCCACATTGCCCGTATTTGTACTCAGACCAGAGTTGCTCCACCCCAGCCCGAGAAGTCTGTTGGCCGTGGTAGTAAGCCATCACGCAAGATGATCAGTGCCAAGTCAGCTCCCACTGAACATGGACGTGTGCATCACGTCTCAGCTACAGACGCTCATGATGATCCAGATGTTGTTCTTGGTACACTCCTTGTCAACTGTCATCCAGCTTCGGTTCTATTCGATAATGGAGTGTCTCATTCCTTCATTTCTGAAAGCTATGCCCGCTTGCACAACATGTCATTTTGTGATATGCCCTCCCCGCTACTCATTCAAACTCCTGGATCCAAATGGCAAACCTCTAGGATAAGTTATGGCAATGAAATCCACGTTGACAGACTTGTATTCCTTGCTTCCTTGATATCTCTCAAGTCTTCAGATATTAACATCATCTTGGGTATGGACTGGATGACAACTCATTATGCCAAGATTGATTGTTACACCAGGTCCGTTCAGCTTACACACCCCTCTGGCAAGATAGTCACTGTCTCCACTAGAGTTGCAAGGCGTCAGCTCTATTCTCTTAATGCCAGCCCTCTTCCAGATCTTGAAGATATCCCGGTAGTCCGTGACTTTCCGGATGTCTTTCTAGAGGAACTGCCAGGTATTCCACCTGACAGGGATGTAGAGTTCGTCATAGATCTTATCCCAGGAACAGCTCCAATCTCTAGGAGACCTTATAAGATGGCACCCTTAGAACTAGCCGAGCTTAAGAAAAAACTTGATGAGTCCTTGCAAAAGGGTTTCATCCATCCTAGTTCTTCTCCTTGGGCTTGCCCCGTCCTCTTTGTCAAGAAGAAGGATGGTACGGATCGGATGGTTGTAGATTATCGTCCCGTTAACTTGGTCACGATAAAGAAGAAATATCCGCTCCCCAGGATCAACGACCTGTATGATCAGCTCGCTGGATCCTCAGTCTTCTCCAAGATGGATTTGAGGTTAGGATACCACCAAATCAAGATCAGAAATGGAGACATCCCCAAGACAGCCTTTGTCACTCGTTATGGCCAGTACGAGTACACCGTCATGTCCTTTGGTCTAACCAATGCTCCAGCTACCTTCTCCCGCTTGATGAACTCGATCTTCATGGAGTACTTAGATAAGTTCGTCGTGGTTTACCTCGATGATATCCTTATCTACTCGAAGAACGAGGAAGAGCATGCTGAACATCTTAGACTTGTGCTAGAAAAACTCAGAGAGCACCGCCTTTATGCCAAGTTCTCCAAGTGTGAATTTTGGTTGCCAGAAGTGACCTACCTAGGCCACATAATCTCTGGTAAGGGCATTGCAGTCAATCCTGAGAGAGTTAAGGCCGTTCTCGATTGGACTCCACCTGAAACCGTTAAACAAGTTAGGAGTTTCCTTGGTCTAGCCAGCTATTGTCGCCGCTTTGTTGAAAACTTCTCCAAGGTAGCTAAACCCCTCACGGAACTTCTCAAGAAAGATAAAAGGTTCGAGTGGTCCCCACAGTGTGAGTACAGTTTTCAGGAACTGAAAAGACGCCTGACTTCTGCTCCCATACTTGTGCCACCGGATTTCACGAAGGACTTTGTTATCTACTGCGACGCCTCACGACAGGGACTAGGTTGCATTCTTATGCAAGATCGTCATGTGATTGCTTATGCATCTCGACAGTTGCATCCACATGAGGAGAATTATCCTACACATGATCTAGAGCTTGCAGCCGTAGTCTATGCACTCAAGACCTGGCGACATTACCTTCTTGGTAAACGATGCGAGATCTACACCGATCACCAGAGTCTCAAGTATATCTTCACCCAACCAGATTTGAACCTTAGGCAAAGACGATGGTTGGAGTTGATCTCAGATTATGATCTAGGGATTACCTACACCCCAGGCAAAGCCAATGTCATGGCTGATGCGCTAAGTCATAAATCCTATTGCAACAATCTCGTGTTGCAGCAGGGTCAACCACTTCTCCATGAGGAATTCTATAAGCTTAACCTTCACATGGCTCCTCACGGATTCCTTCCTACCTTGGTGGCGAAACCTACCCTCGAGGATCAGATCATTTCTGACCAGAAGTTTGATAGGGGTGTTATCTGCATCAAGAGAAACATTAAGAAGGGAGTTGGTGGATGTTTCTCTATGGATGATCGTGGTGTTGTTTTCTTTGAGAATCGCTTGGTGGTTCCCAAGAATCAACATCTGCGAAAATTGATTCTTAAGGAGGCGCATGAATCTCCTCTCACAATTCATCCCGGTAGTACTAAGATGTATCAGGACCTACACCAGAGGTTCTGGTGGACTAGGATGAAGAGAGAAATTGCTGAGTTCATTGCTAACTGTGACGTTTGTCGTCGCGTTAAGGCAGAGCATCAGAGACCTGCTGGCACCCTTCAGCCTTTAGTTATTCCCAAGAGGAAATGGGATAAAGTTGGTATGGACTTCATCACCGGCTTTCCCAGGACCAAGAAAGGGAATAATGCTATCTTCGTAGTCATTGATCGTCTCTCCAAAGTGGCGCACTTCCTACCTGTTCGAGAGAGTATCACTGCTAGTCAGCTCGCTGACTTATATATCTCTCGAATAGTTTCACTCCATGGTGTTCCACTAGAGATCAATTCAGACCGTGGTAGTCTTTTCACTTCTCATTTCTAGGAGAGTTTCCAAACTGCCATGGGAACCCATCTTTCCTTGATGCCGCTTTCCACCCTCGATCGAGTGGTCGGTGGAAAGGGTCAACCAAATTTTCGAAGACATGCTTAGAGCTTGCGTTATCTCATTCGGTATGGATTGGGAGGAATGTCTTCCTTTCGCCGAGTTTGCTTACAACAACAGCTATCAATCCAGTCTCAAGAAAGCTCCTTTTGAGATTCTCTATGGACGAAGATGTCGAACACCCTTGAACTGGTCAGAAACCGGTGAAAGACAATTCTTTGGACCGGACATGATCCAGGAGGCAGAAGAGCAAGTTCGCATCATTCGTGAGAATTTGAAAACAGCCCAATCTCGTCAAAAGAGCCAGTATGACCGTCGTCATAAGGAAGTGGCTTATGAAATTGGCGACAAGGCTTACCTTCTGGTTACTCCTCTAAAGGGTACCCATCGTTTCGGTATCAAGGGCAAGTTGGCTCCTCGTTACATTGGTCCCTTTAGCATTCTCGCTAAACGAGGAGAGGTTGCCTACCAATTGGAACTACCCCCACATCTTTCTCGAGTGCATGATGTCTTCCACGTCTCTCAACTCACGCGTTGCTTCTCGGATCCTATCCGCGGTGTGGACCACGAAAACGCTTGATCTCCAAGATAACCTCACATATCGAGAGTACCCGGTTCGCATTCTTGATCAAGCAGAGCGAGTCACTCGACGTCAGAACATCAAGTTTCTCAAGGTTCAGTGGTCTCATCATTCCGAGAGAGAAGCTACTTGGGAGCGAGAAGATCGTCTTCGACTGGAGTACCCCGCTTTCTTTCCGTCGACCCGAATCTCGGACGAGATTCTTTCAAGTGAGGCGAGTTGTCACATCCTAGTTCGGTATGACCTAGACTAGCTAGTCATGTGTGCATCATGTTTAAATTCCATTTAAGTTTGAAATGAGGATTTGTGAAACCCTTAGAATCATTTTCGAAATGACCGAGATAAAAATTGCTTCAATTTGGCCCAAGAAAATGTTCTGTTTTCTCTAAAAATATTGGTCGAGGTAAAATTCCAACCAATATTTTTGGGAGCTCAAAGTATTTATTTTGGCCATTTGAATTAATGCAAGATAAATATTTGCCTTGGATATATATATGTTATATATATAATATATGTCCAAAAATTATGCTAGTTGTTGAGGAGTTACGGAATAATATAAATAGCTCCTACAAAAATTGGCATAAGAAAATAAATTGATTTAGCAATTTTATTAAATCAAAACATATGTCGAAAAATAGAAAAGAAACAAAACCAGAAATGCTTACTGTGCTCACCGAGGCACAGCATGTGGCGGCCCAGTGGCCGCCCAGTTCTGCTCGCCCAGCCCACGAGGCATAGCCGTCTTCCTCCTCTTGCCAAGTGGCGAGAGGGAAGCGGTGCCCGGCGCCGTCTTGGCCGCACACGCAGCTGCCTGCTGGCGTCCTTCGCCGCCCTGGAGCGTCTCGGGCGGCGCCACGCGCCTCGGACCCTCTCACTCTCCCCAATCCTCCCTCTCCTCTCCCTCGTTTTCGCGACGGCCTTGAACACCACCGCCGCTGCCGACGCCGTTGCCGCGCCACCGCCACGGACTCGCCTCCCCGACAAGTCCAAAAGCTCCGCGCCGTCTTCCTCGTCCTCGACGCCAAGCCACGAGCCTCAGGAGGCCCTGGAGCGCCGCCATCGCCATCGTCTTCATCTCCGGCCACCCGAGATCGCCCTCGCCATTCCGGCCGCGTTCGACCGTCCTCGAGCTTGCTGACGACGTCTACGTTCTCCCCGTGAGCTCTACTTTGTTATCCGCTCCTCCCCGTGCTTGTTTGCCCCGCCTAGCTAGCTCAGCTGTCGTGCCCGAGACCTCATCGCCGCCGGCCATGGTGCCACCGTGGCCACAGCTGCCACAGCTCGCAACCGAGCTCACCGCCGTTCTCAGCGACCTCCCGCGCATCATTTGCACCCAATCGCAACCCCCCTAGTGCCCCGTAGCACCTAACCCGAACGCACCCGACTTCGGCCACCGCCTGAGCTCCGCTCCGGCGAGCTCCGGCCGTCCCCGCCTCTTCCACTTGCTCCAGACGACGCGGACGAGCGCTGGCTCCTCGCCCGTGGTCTCCGCCGCCCAAATGGTCGCCGGAGCGTCGATCCCGAGCCCTCCGCCACGTTCGGCCTCGCCGGCGGCTAAACGCCGGCGGGATTGACCGGGTCAACCCGCGCTAATTAACCCTCCCAGTTGACCCAGGTTTGACCCGTATGGGTCGATGACAGTGGGGCCTGTACGACTAATTTTAGTTAGGGAAATTATTTAACCTCTGTTATTTAGCTATGACACTGACGTGTGGAGGCCACACGCCAGGTTTGACCCCAGTCAGCCGCAGTTGACTTGCTGATGTCATGCTGACCTCAAGCTGACGCAATAAATGATTTCTGGAATAAAATAAATCAGGAAATTCCAGAAAATAGCCAAAACTTCAAAAATTCATATAAATTCAACCGTAGCTCAGATTGAAATAATTTATATATGAAAAATTATCAGAAAAATGCAATCTGTCCATCTGTACCAGTTTCATGCATGATGAGACAACTTATACCTGCTGTATAGGTGAAAACACATGAATGGCATTTATAAGAGCTTATTTTGGAGTTGCATTTGAACCTTTGGTTCAAATGGACTTCAACCTAATGAATACTAGTTACATTAGCTCAAACAGCATCACATCTTCATGCCATGTTCATGCATCATATTGTTGCATATGCTTGTGTATTGATTGTTGGCACCGTTCCTTCTCGATAGGTCCTGCTCCGGAGACCGATCCAGAATACCTGTCTGAGGAGCAGTGCCCCCCTGTTGGTCTACCAGGAAAGCAAACCCCCTTGTTCATTCCGATATAATCCTACTCTTTCGCTCCTGCTCTCAGTTATTGCATTAGGACAACAACGAATCATCTGCTACTTTGTGCTGCGGTAGTTGAACCCATTCCTCTGCATGACCTGTCATTGCCACAGTAAATAGTTGAAACCCACTAGCATGTGTAGGAGTTGATTGAGCCATGTTGTGTTCCTACCATGCTATGCCTACTATTGCTTAGAGTTGTGTCGTGTCTGATTCATTGGGAATGAATTGGAGTACAGTTCTATGTTACGATCTTTGAGAGTGAAATGTGTGAACACGATTTGGTAAAGGTAGCGGTGAGAGGCCATGTAGGAGTACATGGTGGGTTGTCTCACTGGAACCGTCCTTAAGCACTGAGTTCTATGTATGTTGTCCAATGAATAGCTACTACCACAAATTGGAATGCTTAAGTGCCCCTCTCGACTTATTAACCAACTTGACCTCTGTCCAGGAGTCGCAACTAGTTTCTGGTGTTTGTAGGTAGTGTTAGTAGTCTACCAAGTGGCACCCGACCAGGTGGGCTTGGGACAGACTAGGCACAAGTGGCACGGTGTACCAAGCGTAGATCCATCCGGCGAGGTGGGCTTGGGAACCCTGCACACATCATTTGGGGCCGTGAGCGACACCCCGGCCGGATCTCCTTGCGGATGGAACCGAATAGGTGATAAACACGGATTAGAGTCTTGTGTGGTTAGTCGGTCGTGGCCGACACCCTCGCCAAAGCTTCGCTTGAAGGTTGCCGAGGTACATGATGTGTACATGGTGATAAGTGGTGAGCGTGTGTGAAGAAGTACACCCTACAGTGGTTAACATGATCTATTGAATAGCCGGTCCATGTTATGGGCTTCTTGGATGCTTACGTGGTACATAGACAACTTGAAGTGGATACTATAAAATGCTCAAGGCAAGTGTGAGTGTTATGGATGGCCTTCTCGTATGGAGACGGGGATGAATCCATAGTAGTGTATTGATGTGGTGGCTAGTGGACTCGTGTGCGCTGCTTCACCTCAAAGAAGTTCTGGTAGTCGTAGAACAGGATAGCCACAGAGTCAAAGCTGGCTTGCTACAACTAAACCCCACATTACCTTCTTGATACAAATGCATGTATAATAGGATCGATGTAAGTCTTCTTGAGTACCTTTGTACTCACGTTGCTTTATTTATGTTTTTGCAGCGGAGACTTGGTCTTACTAGTGGTTCGCTTGGACTTGACGAGTAGCTTGTTACTCAGCTACGATCTTGTACCCTTGGGAGGGTCTTGTAGATAGTCAGGCTTCTCAGTCTTTTCATTTGTAGATGTCTGTACTCGGACATGTAATGCTTCCGCTTGTTGCTTGTATGCTCTGAATGATGGGTCATGTGACCTCTGTTTGTATTTAATGCTATGTGGCTCTTCTGGGCCTTTATCTATATGAGTTTGCGTTATGTTGTGATGCCATGTTGTACAGCACATACTTGCATGTTATGCGTACGTGTAATGTGTATTGCTATGTGTGGGATCCGACAACCTAGTTGTTTATCCTTGGTAGTCTCTCTTATGGGGAAATGTAGTCTTGTGCTTCCGGGGAGCCATAGTAGTCCGCTTCTGCCCGGTTCACGAGTCCGCTAGCCCAGCACTACTGCTCCGAACACTTGACTGGCGGCATGTGATTCACTTTGTTCTGTATACGTCCCTTCGGGAAATGTCACGCGGTGACATCCAGTCCTGCCTAGCCTGCTACAGCCGGGGTTCCCGAGTCTGTTAGCCAGTGCTCTGACACTGGATTCGCACGCTGGCGACCGACATGCTCGATGTTGATTCACGTATGCTGTCCCGTAAGTTAGTGCCACTTTGGGTTCACGACTAGTCATGTCGGCCCGGGTTCTCTGTCATATGGATGCTAGCGACACTATCATATCGTGAGCCAAAAGGCGCAAAGCGGTCCCGGGCCATGGTAAGGCGACACCGTGGGAATACCGTGCGTGAGGCCGCAAAGTGATATGAGGTGTTACAGAGCTAGATCGGTGTGACTTAGAATCGGGTCTGACACGGTCGGGACCCACCTGGTCGAAGCGCACGTGGCGTCGTCATTCTGGTGTGACGATATGCGTACATATATACTGGTCGATGTGGGGCGCACATGTCATAGTAGAGGCGGCGACGTTGTCGTAGTAGAGCGCGCACATAGCATGTACACGCACATTACAGCGGCGAGGTGCAAGAAAGAAAATACGGCCACGTACGTACATACGGGCAGGGTCTCGAACGCCTACTCGCGCATACATACATGGTTGGGTTGGAACGGAGAAACAACGTCGTCATCGTGTTTATGGGGAGACAACCGGCTGGGTCGGAACGGAATGCGTGGTTGTGTTCATCGGGATGGCTTGGACGGAACAGGCGATGGAAACGAGGCCTGGCGTACCGCAGAAGCGGAGGAAACAGACCTCCTACGGTCGAAGCGGGGTCTGTTGATCGGGAGGGTGTGGCGTACATAAAATGGAGAAGCGGACCTCCTACGGTCAAACGGGGTCTGTTGATCGGGAGGGTGTGGCGTATCGCTAAGCGGATTTAAACGGACCTCCTACGGTCGAAACGGGGTCTGTTCGCCGGGAGGGTGTGGTGTACCTTAAAACGGGACTCCACAGGATACTATTCATCTCCACCGTCGACCTCCTCCGGCCTCCACAGGCTCCTGTTCATCCAGCCTCCACCGTGCGCTACTCCACCGGCTACTGTTCAACCACCCATCCAACATCTACTGTTCATCCAGCCCTCGACACCACGGGGTCCTGTTCAACCACCTTGATACGTCTCCAACGTATCTATAATTTTTGATTGCTCCATGCTACTTTATCTATTGTTTTGGACTATAATGGGCTTTATTTTCTACTTTTATATTACTTTTGGGACTAACCTATTAACCGGAGGCCCGCCCAATTGCTGTTTTTGCCTTTTTCGGTGTTTGAAGAAGCAGAATATCAAACGGAGTCCAAGCGGAATGAAACCTTCGGAGCGTGATTTTCTCCTGAGCGTGATCCGGAGACTTGGACCCTATGCCAAGGAACATCGGGGCGGTCACGAGGATGGGCGCGCCCCTAGGGCGCCCTGCCTCGTGGGCCCCCTGATGCTCCACCGACGTACTCCTTCCTCCTATATATACCTACGTACCCCCAAACGATCAGAATAGGAGCCAAAAACCTAATTCCACCGCCACAACTTCCTGTATCCACGAGATGCCATCTTGGGGCCTGTTCCGGAGCTCCGCCGGAGGGGGCATCCACCATGGAGGGCTTCTACATCCAACACCATATCCTCTCCGATGAAGTGTGAGTAGTTTACTTCAGACCTTCGGGTCCATAGCTAGTAGCTAGATGGCTTCTTCTCTCTTTTTGGATCTCAATACAATGTTCTCCCCCTCTCTCGTGGAGATCTACTTGATGTAATCTTCTTTTTGCGGTGTGTTTGTTGAGACCGATGAATTGTGGGTTTATGATCCAGCTTATCTATGAATAATATTTGAATCTTCTCTGAATTCTTTTATGTATGATTGAGTTATCTTTGCAAGTCTCTTCGAATTATCCGTTTGGTTTGGCCAACTAGATTGGTAGTTCTTGCAATGGGAGAAGTGCATGGCTTTGGGTTCAATCTTGCGGTGTCCTTACCCGGTGATGTAAAGGGTTGCAAGGCACGTATTGTATTGTTGCCATTGAGGATAACAAGATGGGGTATTTATCATATTGCATGAATTTATTCCTCTACATCATGTCATCTTGCTTAAGGCGTTACTCTGCTTTTTAACTTAATACTCTAGATGCATGCGGATAGCGGTCGATGAGTGGAGTAATAGTAGTAGATGCGTGAGAATCGTTTGATCTACTTGTCTCGGACGTGATGCCTATATACATGATCATACCTAGATATACTCATAACTATGCTCAATTCTGTCAATTGCTCAACAGTAATTTGTTCACCCACCGTAGAATACTTATGCTCTTGAGAGAAGCCGCTAGTGAAACCTATGGCCCCCGGGTCTATTCTCATCATATCAATCTCCATCACTTTTATACTTGCTTTGTTTTTACTTTGCTTTTTTACTTTTCACTTTGCATCTATATACCAAAACTACCAAAAATATTATCTCTATCAGATCTCACTCTCGTAAGTGACCGTGAAGGGATTGACAACCCCTAATCGTGGCCTGTCTACTAGATTGATACCTTGGTTCTCAAAAACTGAGGGAAATACTTACGCTAATGTGCTGCATCATCCTTTCCTCTTCGGGGAAAACCAACGCAAGCTCAAGACGTAGCACACCCCTCCACGGGCACCCCTCCACCGTCTACTGTTCATCCAGCCCTCCACCACACCACGGGGTCCTGTTCATCCAGAGGCAACGCCACCGCTCACTGTTCATCCAACCCCCCCCTCCCGCAACACTCACTGTTCATCCTAGAGGCAGCATCGATCGGCTTCAGTTAGCAGCAGTAGTGAAGGAATCGCTCGATCGGGTTCAGTTAACAGCCATCGATCGATCGCTCGGGTTCAGTAACGCATAGCCTACAGTGCAATCGCTCGGGTTCAGTTAGAGCCCAACGCCTCGCTCGGTTTCAGTTAGAGCCAACGCCTCGCACACACGCGCGTACGTGTATGAGAGAAACGCGCATCGCTCGGCCCCCGACCTCCCACCGTAACCGGGAACTCCCCAAAATTTTCCTTCCCCTCGCTTCTACCATGGTTTTTTCCGTCATGGACAGCCCAAAGAATGTCATGCAGCTGCTTCTCCGGCCCGCCCAGGACGAAAAGCCCATTTTCTGTCATGATTTTTTGTCATAGAAGTAGGAGCCCACCACATCTATGATGATACCGGGTTTTGTCACAATTATCGTCATAGAAGTGTCATATGTATGACAGGAAAAAAATTCGTTCGGCCCAAAATGGCACGGATGTGTCTTTTTTTTGTAGTGTCTCTGGCGTTGGAGCCGCACATGGATTTAATCTTAGGAAATACTCATGTCACCGGAACTCCGGACTCCTTTCCGGGTATAAGTTCTGAACCATGTGGGTTCGCGGATACCGAACTTGATCGCTTATCGATCTTTGAGTTCGGTGCCGCAGACATCTTCCAGCACTCGCCCTTGGGAAATGTGCTGAACTAATTAAAGAACTTGTCCTTGGCGGGGGACTCACAGCCGAACTATGTACGGTTTGAACTAGGGGCTGATGATGGGGAATTTTGCTTCCCACCCACCACCCACTCCATAGCCATTGTCGAGGACTTAACTGACATGCTTGATTATGGCTACGAGGACATCGTCAGTATAGACGACGATGCCGACAAAGAGCAGGGCCAAAACCCGCCACTCATTGGGCGACGGACGGCCACTTCTTCCTACAACGTATACATGGTGCATACGCCCAAAGAAACTAACAACGATGACACAGAGGATCCAGTTGAAGATAAACCTCCTCAGACAAAGCCCAGTCGCCGACGTCAGCGGCGCCGCTCTAAGTCACGTCGTACAAAAGACAACAACACGGGCACCGGAGAAAACAATACTCCGGACGATGCCGAAGACAATGAAGACCCTGTGGGAGCAACCTCCGAACAGGATGAACAGGCCATACACGAAGACACGGAGGACAGTAACTATCTTCCGCTCTCCGAGGAGGAGGAAAGCCTCGGCAATGAGGATTTCATCGTGCCCGAGGAACTTCTCGAGCAGGAGCGCTTCAAGCAACGGCTAATAGCCATTGCAAGAAGCCTGAAAAAGAAGCAGCTACAGCTTCAAGCGGACCAAGATCTGCTCAATGATAGGTGGACCGAAGTCCTAGCCGCCGAAGAATATGGCCTTAGTGGCCCTATCAAAAGCTACCCGAAGCATAGATTGCTACCCCAGTTCGATGACGAGGCGCTGGAGCCCGTACCACCATCGCACAACGCGGCAGGCCGACCGCAACTTGGTCCGGATAAAGCGGCAACTCAGGCCGAACACCAGACCACCCCACCTTGCTGTAAAGGCAAGAATAAAACAGCTCGGGGCCGTACATACGACCATCGACAGGACTTGGACAATTGAAAGTGCAACTATCCCTGGGTGGTTTTGGTAATTCCTAACAACATATAGCTCACTGAGCTAATGCCATTTCAAGATAAATATTTCAGGAATGTTCAATGTTTGGCATGGCATGGATTACAAAGTGGACCCTTCAAAATACTAAGGACAAAGGATTGGCTCAAGCTCAAAGCACAAAACTCTACATTTTCTATTTTAGTGATCCAAGATCACATTAAGTCTATAGGAAAAGCCAATACTATTAAGAAGGGATGATGTGTTGCTTAATGAGGATCTTGCTCAAACTGCTTAGTGAAATGCCCCAAAACCCTCCACTACTTTCTCATAACCACATATGTCCCAAACCAAAAAGTCCAACTCGGCCCCACCGAATCTTTTCATCCGGAGCCACCGAGTTCAATTGACATAGCCACTACCAGAAACCCTAATCAATTCGGTCTCACCGATAGGGATCTCGGTATCACCGAGATGGGATTGCAAACTCTTTGTTTCCCTTCGTAACATTTCGGTCAAACCAAGATGAGCGATCGGTCCCACCGAGATTGCAATGCAAACTCTCTGTTTCCCCTTTGTAACATTTCGGTCCAACCGAGATGAGCGAATCGGTCCCACCGAGTTTGCCTGACCAACTCTCTGTTTGGCTATTACCAAAATCGGTCTCACCGAGTTTGTGTAATCGGTCTTACCGAGATTACGCTATGCCCTAACCCTAATGACATCGGTCCCACCGAGTTGACATGTCAGCCCACCGAGAATCCTAACGTTCACATTTTGAACTAAATCGGTCTGACTGAGTTCTCTGAATTGGTCCCACCGAGTTTGGTGATTTGTGTGTAACGGTTAGATTTTGTGTGGAGGCTATATATACCCCTCCACCCACTCTTCATTCGTGGAGAGAGCCATCAGAACATGCCTACACTTCCAATACACATTTTCTGAGAGAGAACCACCTACACTTGTGTTGAGGTCAAGATATTCCATTCCAACCACATAAATCTTGATCTCTAGCCTTCCCCAAGTTGATTTCCACTCAAATCTTCTTTCTACCAAATCCAATCCTATGAAAGAGAGTTGAGTGTTGGAAAGACTATCATTTGAAGCACAAGAGCAAGGAGTTCATCATCAACACACCATTTGTTAATTCTTGGAGAGTGGTGTCTCCTAGATTGGCTAGGTGTCACTTGGGAGCCTCCGACAAGATTGTGGAGTTGAACCAAGGAGTTTGTAAGGGCATGGAGATCGCCTACTTCGTGAAGATCTACCCTAGTGAGGCAAGTCCTTCGTGGGCGACGGCCATGGTGGGATAGACAAGGTTGCTTCTTCGTGGACCCTTCGTGGGTGGAGCCCTCCGTGGACTCGCGCAACCGTTACCCTTCATGGGTTGAAGTCTCCATCAACGTGGATGTACGATAGCACCACCTGTCGGAACCACGGATAAAAAATCTCCGTGTCAACATTGCGTTTGCTCCTTCAAACTCATCCCTTTACCTTCATATGCAATTGTTTTACATTCCGCTGCTATACTCTTAGAATTGCATGTGTAGGTTGATTGCTTGACTTGTGTTAAGTTGCTAAAATCTGCCAAGAACTAAAATTGGGAAAAGGCTAGATTTTTATTTGGTCAAGTAGTCTAATCACCCCCCTCTAGACATACTTTCGATCCTACAAGTGGTATCAGAGCTTTGGTCTCCATTTGCTTTGATTTCCATAGCTTTTGGTGGTCATAGCCTTGGTTTCACAACCTAGGAGAGTATGGCGTCTAGCGAGGGAAATTATCGCCGTAGAGGTCCTTACTTTGATGGCACTAATTTTGCTAGTTGGAAGCATAAGATGAAAATGCATATTCTTGGAC
Source organism: Aegilops longissima (assembly GCA_021605205.1). NCBI lineage: Eukaryota > Viridiplantae > Streptophyta > Magnoliopsida > Poales > Poaceae > Aegilops > Aegilops longissima. The sequence continues at coordinate 666,223,625 of CM038678.1, forward strand.
ATAACCCCGCCGTTTGGGCTACTGTGTTTATTGGCTTGCAAGGTTAATTCTTTGATGGGAAGGAACCGAACCGTGAAGCTACCGCGGAAGAGTTGAAGATGCTACAATACAATGCTCAAGCTTGTGATATTCTCTTCAAAGGATTGTGCCCCGAAGAATTCAACAAAATCAGCCGTCTTGAGAATGCAAAGGAAATTTGGGATACTTTGATTGATATGCACGAAGGTAGCGACTCCGTCAAGGAATCCAAATTGGATGTGCTTCAAAGTCAACTTGACAAGTTCAAAATGAAGGATGGTGAAGGTGTCGCAGAAATGTACTCTAGGCTTGCTCTCATCACAAATGAGATTGCCGGCTTAGGAAGTGAAGAGATGACCGACAAATTCATCATCAAGAAGATCCTAAGAGCCTTGGATGGAAAATATGATACCGTGTGCACATTGATCCAAATGATGCCCAATTACAAAGATCTCAAGCCAAAGGAAGTCATTGGAAGAATTGTTGCTCATGAGATGTCTCTCAAGGATAAGGAAGAGCTTCACAACAAGTCAAGTGGTGCTTACAAAGCCTCATGTGATACTCCCACATCTTCAAGTGAGAAACAAAACTTCAATGAAGAATTGAGCCTAATGGTAAAGAACTTCAACAAGTTTTACAAGAGTAGAAGCAAAGAAAGAAGCTCCAAGTCAAGGTCCTACAATGACAAAAGATCTTCTAGTCGTGAGCGAAATTGTTACAATTTTGGAAGACCCGGACACTACTCCAATGAGTGTACAGCCCCCTACAAAAGAAGAGAATATTCTCCTCAAAGAAGAAGTAGAAGAGAAGAATCACCACCAAGAGAAAGGAGGAGTAGAGATGATCGTTATGAAAGAAGACCCTCTCGGAGAAGCAAGGATTCGGAAAGGAAAGAAAAGTCATCAAGGAGCTACACAAAAAGAAGACATCAAGCTCATGTTGGTGAATGGGTATCTGGCTCCGACTCCGACAATCACTCTAAAAGAAGTTATCACTCCGACTCCGAATATACTCAAGATGAAGGTGTTGCTGGTCTAGCACTTGTGTCAACCAACTCCTATGACATATTTGACTCACAAAATGAAGGAATTGGAAGATGCTTCATGGCCAAAGGTCCAAAGGTAACACATCCCGAGTATGTTGATTTCAATAGTGATGAAGATGATTTGCTAGGTGATGATGATTTACTTGTTGACAACTCTAGTAATGAAGACTATGATGAAACGTCAATTAATCATGCTAATCAAGATAAAACGAATGATGATGATAAGAAGGAGATTGAGCGTCTAACTCAAGAACTAAACACTCTTAAGGTAGCTCATGAAACTACCTTGGAAATTCATCGAGAACTTTTAAAGACTCATGAGCTACGCTTTGAAAAGCTCAACCTTGAGCAAGAGCATGAGTTTTTAAAGGCAATCAATGATGATCTTCGCAAGAAAAGTTCTTCTTACATTGCCAAGCGTTTACTCTTGTCTACTTACATGCCACAAGTTAAATCTAGCAACAAGAACAAGAAAGATTCTTCATCTAGTAGTAACAACAATCATGGTAAATCAAATGTTGTTGCTTCTAGTAGTTCTCTTGATTCCACTAGTGATTCTCTTAGCCAAGTTACACTTGAGCAAGAAAATATCTTATTGAAGGGAATCATAGAGAAAGGTGTTTACAAGAGTCTTGCCGGGAGTAAGCAATTTGAGGAAATTGTGTGCAAGCAAGGAAGACACCGGAAGAATCAAGGTGTTGGTTTTGAACGAAAGTTCAATGCCAATGGAGTTGAGTGGGAAGAAGAGCAATACCCCAAGACGAAGTTTGTTCCTCAACAAGAGAAGTATGATCCTACTTCTTTGAAAGGAACACAAGCTCAAGATGATCTTCCACCATAAGAGCACAAGCAAAAAGGCAAGGACAAGCTTCAAGAGGAAATTGATGCATTTGAAGAAGCACCTAAGGCTTTGGTCAAGTGGATTCCCAAGACTACATCAAGTTATACTTCATCAAGCACAACTACGATTCCAAGGATTCCCATCAAGATGATGTGGATCCCGAAGAAGAAGAACTAAAGAGTTCTAGAGGGTGACTCCCCCAACATACTTCACTCTTATAATTTTGGCGAGGACAAGTGCAAACAACTTCCATATCTTGCACTAGTTCAAGGAGTCACAAACCCTCTTGTTGGTAAGACAAGGGACAAGGTAACCTAATGCTTTCATGGACATCATCTTGTGTGTGCATCACTCTATGTCTATGGATATCCTTGTTTGTTCCTTGTGGGACTAACCCATGTAGGTATTGAAAGTGCAACTCACTCCAAAGGATTGCTCCAAATGATCTACACCAACATTGAGCATCTACATCTTCAACACCTACATGAAGTCATCATCGACAAAACCCAAGGTTAGTTCATTCCCTTTAGGGGGAATATCACATCTAGGGGGAACTTTACTCAAATCAATGAGCTAAAGCAACGCTAATGGTGTGAACACAACAATGCTTTATGTAAAAGTGGTAACCCCACTTGTGCTTAAACGATGAGTATGACCTATGATCAAATGTTCTCATTTGACTCCTAAGTCAATATACTCATATATAGATGACCTAGTCATCGCCAACTACTTGATAGATGCTAGAATGTTTGTGCATGCTTTTTCACATATTTCATTTGCCATTTTATTGTGTGAGCATGTTGGTTGCATATTTTACTCATTCAAGGACATCCATTTGTTGCTTTGATTGTTTGGCTTTTTCGCTTTTGCCAAATGGATGGACAAGAATGCCTAAGAACACCCTCTAGCTATCTATGCTTTTCTCGTCTCAAACTCTATTCATGCTACATCACAAAGTTTGATCAAGTCATTCGAACCACTCTGTGTGAGGAACACTCGGAGATCCCGATTCGTCATAGGCTTAAACCTCCAAAACCTCTTTGTGCATCTCGGTCTGACCGATTCATCCTTTTCGGTCCTATCGAGTCACCAAGTTTATCTAGGGTTTTCAATCTCGGTGCAACCGATTAGGCTTCTCGGTCACACCGGGCTGCAGTAACTGCTTGCAGTTTTGCATCTCGGTGCCACCGAGTCGTTCCACTCGGTCACACCGACAGGGTCAAGTTATATATACCGCGGGGTCAAAAATTTGGAAATTTCTCCGAACCCCTTCGCCCGCGCGTAACCTACTCTGCCTCCTCTGGTCTCCGGATCGTCCTCTCGCTGCCAGCGACCTCCCACCGCTGGTCTCCGCCGCCGTCAACGGAAATCTTCTCCGCCGTTGCCGCCATAGCAAGTTCGTCGCCGCACTAGGGTACAGACTTGATCATTGTGCTAATATTTAACTCCGATTCCTAGCACATTGCTCTGCCATGTTTCTTGCCATAATTGAAATCATCCTGTCCAGCGAAAAAGTCTCGTAGATTAATTTGATTTGAAATTTTAGGGTTAGGTCTCCGTCGAACTCATCTCGGACCGACCGAGTTGTAGAAATCGGTCTCACCGATTTTGGCTTAGGCCAGAGCACATGCATTTTCAGTCTGACCGAAAATTGCAAATCGGTGCGACCGAGTTTGATTCTCTATGAAACCCTAGCAGTCCTCGGTGCCACCAAACTGTGACTCGGTCTGACCGAGTTCACTAGTTTAGGTTCCAAAATCTGCTTCGGTATCACCGAGTTTACAAATCGGTATATCCGAAATGCTTTCTGAAGAACTAAAACTAAGTTTTTAAGTCATCTGTTTTGCAAAAACTCCTGTACTTTGTGATGCTCATCTACTCTACCTCATCTATAACCTATTCACAGGGTCTACTGACAGTTTGCTTGCAACATGTCTGACCAAAGTGACAGCCAGAACAAGTCAAAGGAACAGGTTCAGTTAAGTGAGGGCACTAGTCCCTCTAGCAGCTATGATGATGGCAGCAGGAGCACTCCAAGCAATTTGCCAAATGCTGCCACAAGGCAAAGGAAGAAGAGGACTTCTGACTCTGAAGATGAAGACTATGTGGCTGTTGAAGATGAAGCCACTTCTAAGAAGAAAGTGCTAAAGAAAGAATATGGCTCAGTTTGCTGCAACTAAGCCAGGTCTGAAAACTAAAATGCCAGCAAGAAGACAGCCCATGTCTAAGGCAAGGAAAGTTGCCACAGGTGAAACTATGAAGTTCACCATTGAGTCTGAAGAAGAGGCAGCTGGATAAGATAAGAAGAAGAAGAGGGCCAGAACCACTATTGCCCGAGTTCTTGGCAAGCCCTCAATGAGGAAAGATTCTGAAGAAGAGGAAGAGGAAGAGGATGTTGCACCAGCACCCAAAGCTCAGAAGCTCATGGGGGATGCAATCAGATCAGGGGCTGCTCCATCTAAGCCCAAAACTGGTCCTAAGTCTGCTGCTCCAGCTCCAAAGCCAAAACCCAAAAGGAGCACCAGGAACATCCCTACTGAGGAGAATAACAAGGCCCCAGTGCCTCAGGCTGCTGAAGAACAAGATGATGATGATTCTGTTATTTTGAGGAAGCTGGAGCCAAAGATCCCTGATCATAATGATGCACACCCAGTTGCAGAGAACATGAAAATCGGGAAGGATTCAGGATTGAGGCTATGGAGAGAGTCTGAACCATATGCCACCAGGAGAAGGACTGCTGTGGACTACAGATTCCACACTAAGGAACAGCAGGACTTCTATGAGACTGTTTTACTTGACAAGAAGCTCATAGTGTGTGACATGAGATGGGTTGATTGGAAATACATCAAGGAGAATGAGGATCACTTCCCTGGTGTATATGACAGCTTCAAGGCATGTGGAGTTGATGAGTTTGTTGCTCAGAAGTTCACCAAGTGGAATGATGAGCTCATTATGCAATTCTACTCCACTGCACACTTCTATCCAGATGGAAGGATTGTGTGGATGTCTGAGGGTACTAGGTATCAGTCTACTATTGAATAATGGGCACAACTCATAAATGCTCCTAAGGAACAAGAGGATGCCTTGGATGTCTATGCCAAGAAGAAGAAAGACCACAACTCTATGGCAAATATGTACAAAGAGATCCCTGATGATGCTTTGGACACACATAAGTTTGGATCTGTACACTATTTGTTGTCTGGTCTGCCTACAATCAATTGGATTCTGAGGCACACACTTCTTCCCAAGTCAGGTGATCACAAGATGATCAGAGGACATGCTATCAACTTGCTGCACATATTTGATGTCCCACAGAAGCTCAAGGTGATGAGCCTCATTGTGGAAACAATCAAGAGGATTGCAGCTGATCAGAAGAGGAGTTGTGGATATGCCCCACACATCCAGGAGCTCATTAACTCAAAGATGGGCAAGGGCAAGTACATCTTGGACAAAGAGCATCTTCCCATCTATCCTGAATTTGAGGACAACACAGTAGTCATGACTGAGAATGAACCATCATCTGTGCAAGCACAAGAGAACAAAGCCAAAGCTAAAGCTGAGAAGGCTGCAAAGATGCCAACTATTGAAGAGGCATCTCAGATATTCTTGAAGAGCAAGCAAGACCAGCTTGGATATCTGATCCAATCCACTCTGAGGATTGAGTAGGGCTTGGCCACTCTGACCAAGAACCAAGAGAGCTTGGAAAGGATAGTTGAGACAAAATTCTATGACCTTGATGTCAAGATCACAGAGATCCAAACTGCAGTTGAGCAACTTCAGGAGGAAGCAGAGGAGAAGAAGGGAAAGTCCACCACAGATGCATTTGCTAGAGTGCCCAGAGCACAGAGATTTGCTGCAGTGCCAGTGACAGACACTAGAGCTACAGCATCAGCACCAGCAACTATAGCTTCAGTCCCAACTCCAGCAACTACTCCACCAGCTCCAACCACTTCATCAGAAGCTTTCGTCCTTGGCATTCTCTCAACACCACCTCCCGAAGATCAAGCCTGAGAGTCGTTTAGCACTATGCATTTTCAAACTTTTTGGTAACTTGTTGCCAAAGGGGGAGAAAAATGTATAGATCATAGGCTTCGAGAGAGAGAGAGAGTGTGTGTGTTGGTTTTTATCTCTCTTTGCACTCCTTTTGGTTGGTTTGAAACTTGTTTGCGTGCTTGAGTGATACTACTTTATGTCCTTGTGAGATACTTATTTGGTCAAGTGTTTGATCATATGCTACCCTTAATGCTTGTTGGTTAATGCTATTCTTCATATCATATTATGATCATTCACTTTGCTTGGTGATTAGTGCATGCTTTTAATCTCTACCATTTTGAGCGCTCCACCAAGATGTATGTGACATGGAAGAGTAACCCATGATCCTAATCGATTGTGCATTTGCATTCAAAAGCAAATCCTAAATAATGCACAAATTTAGGGGGAGCTCTTGCTTATCACATACTTCTCAAAGCGACGATGTTTTTCAATCTTATGTATCATTTGTTGAAGCTTTGATCTATATGTTGTCATCAATTACCCAAAAAGGGGAGATTGAAAGTGCAACTATCCCTGGGTGGTTTTGGTAATTCCTAACGACATATAGCTCATTGAGCTAATGCCATTTCAAGATAAATATTTCAGGAAAGCTCAATGTTTGGCATGGCATGGATTAGAAAGTGGACCCTTCAAAATACTAAGGACAAAGGATTGGCTCAAGCTCAAAGCACAAGACTCTACATTTTCTATTTTAGTGATCCAAGATCACATTGAGTCTATAGGAAAAGTCAATACTATTAAGAAGGGATGAGGTGTTGCTTAATGAGGATCTTGCTCAAAATGCTCAGTGAAATGCTCCAAAACCCTCCACTACTTCCTCATATCCACATATGTCCCAAACCAAAAAGTCCAACTCAGCCCCACCGAATCTTTTCATCTGGAGCCACCGAGTTCAGTTGACATAGCCACTGCCAGAAACCCTAATCAATTCGGTCTCACCGATAGGGATCTTGGTCTCACCGAGATGGGATTGCAAACTCTCTGTTTCCCTTCGTAACGTTTTGGTCAAACCGAGATGAGTGATCGGTCCCACCGAGATTGCAATGCAAACTCTCTGTTTCCCCTTTGTAACATTTTGGTCCAACCGAGATGAGCGAATCGGTCGCACCGAATTTGCTTGACCAACTCTCTGTTTGGCTATTACCAAAATCGGTCTCACCGAGTTTGTGTAATCGGTCTTGCCGAGATTACGTTATGCCCTAACCCTAATGACATCGGTCCCACCGAGTTGACATGTCAGTCCCACCGAGAATCCTAACGTTCACATTTTGAACTAAATCGGTCCGACCGAGTTCTCTGAGTCGGTCCCACCGAGTTGGGTGATTTGTGTGTAATGGTTAGATTTTGTGTGGAGGCTATATATACCCCTCCACCCACTCTTCATTCGTGGAGTGTCGGGACCCCGATCCTAGGTCACACCGATCTAGCATGTGACACATCATATCACTTTGCGGCCTCACGCACGGTATTCCCACGGGTGTCGCCTTACCATGGCCCGGGACCGTTTGCGCCTTTTGGCTCACGTATATGATAGTGTCGCTAGCATCCATATGACGAAGAACCGGGCCGACATGACTGGCGTGAACCCAAAGTGGCACTAACCCATGGGGACAGGCATACATGAATCACATCGAGCATGTCGGTCATCAACGTATAAATTCGGGCTGCAACCTTTGGGCTAACAGGACTCGGTATTCCGGGCTGTAGCAGGCTAAGCAGGACTCTGAATAACACAGCGTGACATTTCCTGAAGGGACAGACATAGGAGCGAAGTGAAACACATGCCGCCGATCAAGTGTCCAAGCGGTAGTCTTTGGGCTAGCGAGGACTCCGGTGAACCGGCTGTAGCGGACTACTATCGCTCGAAGCACGAGACTACATTTCCCCATAAGAGAGGCTACCAAGGATAAACAACTAGGTTGTCGGATCCACACATAGCAATACAAGTTACACGTCACGCATAACATGCAAGTATGTGCTGTACAACATGGCATCACAACATAACGCATAAACTCATATAGATAACAGCTCGGTAAGAGCCACATAGCATTAAATACAAACAGGGTCACGACCCATCATTGAGCATACAAACAACAAGCGGAAGCATTACATATGCGAGTCTGAGACAACTACAAAACAAAAAGGCGAGAAGCGACTATCTACAAGACCCTCCCAAGGGTACAAGATCGTAGCTGAGGTAACAAGCTACTCGTCGAAGTCCAAGCGGAACTACTAGTAAGACCGAAGTCTCCGCTGCAAAAACATAAATAAAGCAACGTGAGTACAAGGGTACTCAGCAAGACTTACATCAGATCCTATTATACATGCATTAGTATCAAGAAGGTAATGTGGAGTTTAGTTGCAGCAAGCCAGCTTTGACTCTGTGGCTATCCTGTTCTACGACTACCAGAACTTCTTTGAGGTGAGCCAACGTACACGAGTCCACTAATCACCACATCAATACACTACTACGGATTCATTCCCGTCTCCATACGAGAAGGCCATCCATAGCACTCACACTTGTCTTGAGCATTTTAGAGTATCCACTTCAAGTTGTCTATGTACCACGTAAGCATCCAAGAAGTCCATAACCGAGGACACGGCTATTCGAATAGATCATGATTACCTGCGGGGTGTACTTCTTCACACGCTCTCGCCACTTACCACCATATACCGTCATGTATCTCGGCAACCTTCAGCGGGCTTTGGCGAGGGTGTCGGCCACGACCGGACTAACCACACAAGACTCTAGTCGGGCTTATCGCCTATTCGGGTTCCATCCGCAAGGAGATCCGGTCGGGGTGTCGCTCCACGGCCCCAAGCGATGTGAGAAGGGTTCCCAAGCCCACCATCCGGTGCCACTTGGTACACCGTGCCACACATGCCTAATCATCCCAAGCCCACCTGCCGGGTGCCACTTGGTAGAAAAATAGCACCACCTACAAACACCGAAACTAGTTGCGACTCACGGACAGAGATCAAGTTGGTTAATCGTCGAGAGGGTCGAGTTACGGAACAATGTGTGGTAGTATCGAGTCATTGGACAACATACATAGAACTTCGAGTGCTTAGGGCCGGTTCGGTGAGACAACCCACCATGTACTCCTACATGGCCTCTCACCGTTACCTTTACCAAATCGTGTTCACACACTTCACTCTCAGCATCAGAACATAGAACTGTACTCCAATTCATTCCCAATGAATCAGACCTGACACAACTCTAAGCAATAGCAGGCATAGCATGGTAGGAACACAACATGGCTCAATCAACTCATACACATGCTAGTGAGTTTTCAACTATTTACTGTGGCAATGACAGGTCATGCAGAGGAATGGGTTCAACTACCGCAGCACAAAGTAGCAGATGAATCGTTGTTGTCCTAATGCAATAGCGAGAGCAGGGCGAGAGAGTAGGATTGTATTGGAATGAACAAGGGGTTTGCTTGCTGGTAAAACAACAAGGGAGGCCTTTGCTTCACAGACGGTACCACTGGAGCGTCTCGGGCGGGACCTATCGAGAAGAGCAGTGCGGCAATCAATACACAATCATATGCAACAATATGATGCATGAACATGGCATGTAGATGTGATGCTGTTTGAGCTAATGCAACTAGTATTCAATTTGAATGAAGTCCATTTGAACCAAAGGTTGAATGCAATTCAAAATAAGCTCTTATAAATGCCATTCATAAGTTTTCACCTATACAGCAAGTATAAGTTGTTTTGTCATGCATGAAACTAGTACAGATGGATAGATTGAATTTTTCTGATAATTTTTCATATATAAATTATTTCAATCTGAGCTACGGTTGAATTTCTATGAATTTTTGAAGTTTTGAATATATTCTGGAATTTCTGATTTATTTTAATTCCAGAATATATAATATTCTTGACATGGCGTCGAGCCTCGTCGAGAGGTCAACCAGGGCTGGCCAGGTCAAACTGGCGTGTGGGGTCCGGTGGTCGGTGACACACGGCGGCATGAGTCAGCGGCGTGTGGGGCGGTCAAATGCCACGTCGACAAGTCAAAGCGGCGTGTGGGCCTAGGCGGGTTAATAACTAAACTAAAGATAACATTAAATTAAACTAAACAAGCAATGGGCCCACATGGCAGTGGCTCTAGGGGGTTTTAGCATGGTCATTAGCACTACTTAAACCAGCGCCACGTCGGCTCACGGAGCTTGGTCGTGGCGACCAAAAACGGCGAGTTTCGCGGAGTTGCTCGGGTTTCTCGTGCGGGTCACCGTTTGGCGTCTGGAGGCACCAGGAGAAGCCCTCGCTCGGCCGCATCGAGCGAGGCAGCAGCAGAAGCGCAGGTGGCGGGCTTCGCGGAGCGAGCTTCATGGCGGCGCCGGAGTTCGAGCGAGAGGAAGAGAGGGCTACGGTGCTGGCGCAGCGGCAGAGTGTGTGCGTTAGGCTCGAGGGCGACTGAATGCGGTGGTGCGCTTCGGACGCGTGCTTGCTGCGGCCGTAGCCACGACAGCGACATGGCCGGGCGGCCTTCGGGATCGAAGAGGCGGTGGCTACGCGGCGTGTCGAGCACGGGAGGTAGGGGGCTAGGTAGAGGAGCTCACGGCGGATCCGAAGAACTGGTTGGCGGCCTTGGGGAAGCACGGACGGCGGCGAGCGACGGTGGCGATCTCCGGTGGCTGGAGATGGAGAAGATGGCGATGGCGTCGCGATGGTGCCTCCGGGCTCGCGTGGCAGCAGGGAGGGCGAGGTCGGCGACGCGGCTCGGGGCGTCTCGGATGCTCTCGAGGTGCGGTGGCTCTGCTCTGGCGAGCAGCGGCGGTGGCGTTCGGCGAAGCGCGTCGAAGAGAGACCGAGGAGGAGAGCGAGAGAGAGTGGGGAGGACCCGGGCGGCGCGTGGCGTCGTTCGTGGTGTCGAGAACAGCAGGGAGGGCGAAGCGAGGAGGTGGCGGACGCGTGGCGGTGGTGGCGTGGCGCACGCACCTGCTGGCGAGGAGAAGCAGACGAGAGGAGGAGGCGGGCTGGGCGGGGCTGGCCAGCTGGGCCGGCCAGAGCCGCACTGAGGAGCTGGGCCCTGAGGGAGGTAAGTCGTGAGGTTTTATCCTTTTGTTTTCTTTTCTAATATTCGACATTCGTTTGACTTATTTAAAATACTAAATAATTTTATTTACTTATGCCAATTTTATATGAGCTAGTGGTATTATTCAGAGCTCCTTTATAAGCAGCATAATTTTTGGACAATATTATATATATATATAATAATATATATCAAGGCAAATAATTACTGCATTAATTCCAAATGCCCAAAATAAATACTTATGAGATCCTAAAAATATTGGTTTGACTTTTATCTCTGTCCAATATTTTCAGAGAGAAGCATGAGCATTTTCTGGACCTTTTGGAGCAATTTTATTTGGGTCATTTCAAAAATGATTCGAGGTTTCACAAATCCCCATTTCAAAATTAAATGGAATTTAAACATGATGCACAAATGACTAGCTAGCCATGAGCATACCAGAACTAGGGATGTGACATGGAGAGAGCCATCAGAACATGCCTACACTTCCAATACACATTTTCTGAGAGAGAACCACCTACACTTGTGTTGAGGTCAAGATATTCCATTCCAACCACATAAATCTTGATCTCTAGCCTTCCCTAAGTTGCTTTCCACTCAAATCTTCTTTCTACCAAATCCAATCCTATGAGAGAGAGTTGAGTGCTGGGGAGACTATCATTTGAAGCACAAGAGAAGGAGTTCATCATCAACACACCATTTTCTACTTCTTGGAGAGTGGTGTCTCCTAGATTGGCTAGGTGTCAATTGGGAGCCTCCGACAAGATTGTGGAGTTGAACCAAGGAGTTTGTAAGGGCAAGGAGATCGCCTACTTCGTGAAGATCAACCCTAGTGAGGCAAGTCCTTCATGGGCAACGGTCATGGTGGGATAGACAAGGTTGCTTCTTCGTGGACCCTTCATGGGTGGAGCCCTCCGTGGACTCGCGCAACCGTTACCCTTCGTGGGTTGAAGTCTCCATCAACGTGTATGTACCATAGCACCACCTATCGGAACCACGGATAAAAAAAAATCTCCGTGTCAACATTGCGTTTGCTCCTTCAAACTCATCCCTTTACCTTCATATGCAGTTGTTTTACATTCCGTTGCTATACTCTTAGAATTGCATGTGTAGGTTGATTGCTTGACTTGTGTTAAGTTGCTAAAATCTGCCAAGAACTAAAATTGGGAAAAGGCTAGTTTTTTATTTGGTCAAGTAGTCTAATCACCCACCCCCTCTAGACATACTTTCGATCCTACAACAGTAGAGTAGGACGCGCAAGATCGGTCTACGGATCGTGAAGACGTGCCTTGACACACGACGACGGCTACCTATTCGGACGTGACAAACCTAGCCACACCCGGGCAAAAAACTGCAAACGGACTCCATCGGAGGTACGCTGCAGGGTGGCCCGGCATAGAGGCACCGCACACCCAATTTGCTTCACGAACGAAGTAATGGAGCATGAATTTCTAGACGGGTTCAAACCCATGAATATCGAATGATACGACGGAACAACGGATCCCGCGGTATGGATCAAGGACTTCCTCCTCCATATCCACATGGCCCGCGGAGATGACCTTCATGCCATCAAATACCTACCACTAAAACTCAAAGGACCAGCTCGGTACTGGTTAAACAGTCTTCCGGAAAATTCTATCGGCAGCTGGGAAGATTTGGAAGACGCCTTCCGTGACAAATTCCAAGGAACATATGTCCAGCCACCGGATGTTGATGACTTAAGTCACATTGTCCAACAGCCCGGAGAGTCAGCCAGGAGGCTCTAGACTAGGTTCTTAGTTAAAAAGAACCAAATCGTCGACTGTCCGAACGCGGAAGCCCTTGCGGCCTTCAAGCACAGCGTCCGAGATGAATGGCTAGCACGCCACCTCGGTCAAGAAGGACCTAAATCCATGACATCCCTTACCGCTTTAATGACCCGCTTTTGCACGGGAGAGGACAACTGGCTCGCTCGTAGAAGCAACAGCGCCGGCGACCTAGGCACCTCCGAAATCCGAGACGGCAATGGCAAGCCACGGCAAAGCAAACACAACAGTCGCAATGATAATGAAAGATCACGCGACATAGCGGTCAACGCCGGATTTAACAATCCCAAACCCGGTCAACAAAAAAAGCCATTCAAGGCGAATCGAGACGGACCATCCAACCTAGAAAGGATATTGGACCGACCCTGCCAGATTCATAGCCACCCCCATAAACCAGCTAATCATACCAACAGAAACTGTTGGGTCTTCAAGCAGGCGGCAAGCTCAACGCCGAACACAAGGGGAGGAGGCCGCCAGGCGATAGGGACGACGGAGAGGATCGAGCAATCCCGGAGCAGAAATAGCAGTTCGGCTTCCGCCACCCGCCACATATACCTGCAATATTTGTACCGCGCATACATCACTATGCACTCAAGATACCATGGGCATAGGCGGAAGCACAATGCGGACAAGCCCGCAAGCATTCCCGTAACATTTTTATCTACTTTCTTTTTTCTTTCTTTTTTATCTCTTAAAAACAAGTGACGTAAAGGACAAACATCCAAAACAGACTCTAGCGGAGTTCGGATCCATACACTCACCTCAGGGGCTACTTCCGTCAAGGATTCCCCCCTCGCCGAGGACAGGCGGCGCAGACATGCGACATGAGGTCCAAAATAACTTTTTGTAGGCCGCACTCTTTATTTCGAGCCTGTAATGTGCCTTTTTCCTCCGCCTTCGACCCCAGGCATGTCAAATAGCCGGGGTTGCGGTCTTTATATACATAAAGTAATCATTGGCATATCGCTCAGGTTCTAGTAAACATTATCAGAATTAATCATTCGTGTCTTTTCGCCAACGAATATGGCTCCTATGGTTGTTTCATAGGTATACCTCAGCATAACCCGCCACGGGCTCAGTATGGGAACAAGTGAGTTGCCAACAAAGTCCGAACAGCTGTTACTGCGTACTCCGGCGTCGCAAGTTTGGCCTTATATGCATCAGCTCTGAATCATGTCTTGGGTCAATGGTTGGGTTGCCCGGCTCCTGTGCTTGCTACCTTATGTTCCGCTCTATCGGCTAGGGTAGTAAAGGGAGAACTACTGTGATTGTGCTTCCGTCTCGTGTGGTCAAGCACCTCAGTAGAGAAAGCCAAAAACCGACTGTCATGATGCTGCAAGAGCTGGTCAACCACTCAATGACTTATTGGAATCTGTCGCGATTCCCTCCGTATTATACGAAGGACCTTTTTTCAGGTCATATATGTAATGCACCATATTGGAATAAGTCGTACACATACCAGGGGCTATATCATAGCCCCCCCCCCCTATAAAACTCCTATGGCTAAGTGAAAGTGTTAACGCCCTATAGTCTGATTGCCTAGTTCGCCGCATTATCACCTCCTTCATGGACCAAGACGTTGGATCAAGAGTGATTAAATGCTTTTCCGAACACCCCCGTACTTCCTACGAGGGGGCTGAAGCCGACGACTGGAAAACTTTCAGTTTATATTAAAACGGTCGCATAGGAGGAACATAAGCTTTCGAGCAAAACATAAAAATAGATTATTTTTTACAACTCTCATACACCTCACTCGAATATTATGTCCTTCGAGCATTGGCCCTCTATCAAGCGGGCGGCCTCTAGGACGTCTTCAAAATAAATCTCTGGTGTGTGATGGTCCTTGCCCTTGGGTGGACTCTTCGCCGCAACATCGATGGCCTTCATCTTCCCCCAGAATGTCTTGACACGGGCAAAGGCCATCCGTGCACCCTCAATGCACGCCGACCGCTTCATAGCGTCGATATGTGGCACCGCATCAACGAGCCGTTGCACCAAGCCAAAGTAGCTATTCGGAACGGGCTCATTTGGCCACAACCGGATTATGACGTTCTTCATGGCAGCGCCGGATATCCTATGTAGCTCGGCCCATTGAGACATCTACTCATTCAGCAACAGGTGGCGCTTTGACGCACCAAACTGTGACCAGAAAAGCTTCTCCGTTGCATATCCCTCTTGCGCTTGGTAAAACTGCACCGCATCGGAAGAACTCTTCGGCAAGTCTAAAAACTCGTCCGGAGAACTCCACACTTGGTTAAGCTGAGCATAGTTCGGATCGCTGAACTTCGTCTGCAGCATAAAGGGCTTACCGGCTGCAATCTCCCCAGCTTGCCGGATCTCCTCGTGGGCCGCTCTGGATTTGGACCGCACTTCTCTCGCCTCTCGTAAGGACTTGTCAAGTTCACCATTTTGGCTTCATTTTCCTTCTCAAGAAGTTCACAGCGGCTAGCAGCATTTTTTAATTTGAGCGCCATCACGGATATCTTCTCCTCGTCTTGGCGCCGAGCATCTTGTTCGACTTTTAACTCAGCCCATGCCTTTTCGGCAGCCGCATTACTAAACCGGGCCTGCTCCTTGGCTCGGGCCTGCTCCGCCCGAAGAATTTCAACGGCGGCGGCACCATTTGCAGTCATGCATATTCCAGTATATAACCTTCAGCGTTATGCTTATATCACAAAAAGTATGTGAAGGGACTGCCCCGAATACATACCTTGCGATTCGTAAAGACGCAGATTGATTAACGCAATGTCATCCCCTGCCGCATCAAGCTTCCACTACAGCTCGGCAATTTCCGTAGTCTGGGAAGTAGCCAGGGGGAAGCAGCCTGTGTTCAAGTTAATTAGATTAGTCCTTGAATATTCTTCTCGATCCTCCGTTCGCCTCCCATGTGGAGCCAACCCGAGTCTCAGGGGCTACTACCTATACACAGGTGCATCTTTGCAAGTAAAACATAGTTGAAAACATTATATTACAAACCTCGAAGCCTCTTAGAAGGCTCATGAAGGCTTCATTCAATCTGCTCTTCGCGGACAGAATCTTCTCAACCACCATAACCATCAAGGTACGTTGTTCCTCCGAGGCAGATACTTTTCGCAGCATATCCCGCAATGTATCCGGTGTCGCCGGGTCTCCGGAAGCCGCTCTAGGAGCACGACCATCCTTTAAAGAAACCCATTCACCCGTCTCCAGAATCATCGTTGGCTGGCAACCAGACAGTCCAGGGCCTTCATTATTGGCCCCCGAATCCCGAACGATTGGAGGTTCACCTTCGGGTACTGACTCCTTCATCCCCTGCACCGCTTGTTGATCAAGAATAACCCTCCGAGATGACACTTGGTCGTCCATATATTAGGCGAGGAGGTGGGGAGGCATCTCGCTTTCCATCATCTACGGGAGGAGATCTCGAAGAAGAGAGTGCCGGAGGAACTACGTGCGGGCTGTAAAACACACGAGCGCGTTCATTATCTCTTTAGTAGCAGGAAAGAAGCGGGACGCTATCAAAGTAACCCAGATTCACTTACGGTTTGGTTGAGGGCTTGTCCTCATGACGGAGCTGTTCACTGGCATCGCCTTCCAATCCCGAGCCGCTCGACGGTGGCATCTTGCCTCTCTTAGGAGACCGCCCCTCCCAACCTTCGGAGGCGGTCCTTCTCCTCCTGAATGGAGAAGGGATACTGGCTTCTTTTTCACCTTCGTATTCGGGCAAGGAAATATCGATTTCTCCGGACTTAGTATCTGATTTACCTCTGGAACGAAGGTCATCCCGGGTCTTCTCACTCTCCACCTTGCCCTCCCCTGCCGGTATCTGGTATGGTGCCGATGCCAGCATCCGTGTTAGCATGGAGTCTGCTGAATCTTCGGGAAGAGGGGCCGGACACCTAATCCATTCCGCTTTCTTTATCCAGCCCTGGAAAAGGATGGTTTGATCGGTATCTTAGCACAGGATATCTGATTATGAGGTGTTCGGCGGATGAGTACTTACCAGGGTGTCCGGATGGTTACAGTCTAGGCCAGTATCTTCGGTGGTGTCCGGCCATTGTTTTTTTCTCCCGAAGAATAATTCCCACATTCCTTCGTGCGTAGTGCCGAAGAAGTTCTGAAGAGTCTGTGGCCCTTATGGGTTAAACTCCCACAGGGGGAGAGGCCGTCGCTGGCACGGCAAGGTCCGGCGGACTAACATCACCTGAATAACATTGGCAATATTGATATCCTTTTCAATGAGGCTTCGGATTCGACTTTGCAGAGTCCGCACCTCGTCAACCGATCCCCAGTCCAACCCCTTATTAATCCACAACGCAAGTTGAATTGGGGGGCTGGATCGAAACGCAGGCGCGGCTACCCACTTGGAACCACGGGGCTCGGTGATATAGAACCACTCCTGCTGCCATAAGTCGGAAGATTCTTTGAAAGATCATTTTAGCCAGACAGCATTGGCGAGCTTGCTCACTAAGGCACCACCGCATTCCGCCTGCTCCCCCTCTATCATTTGCAGTTTCACATTGAAGGTCTTGAGCCACAAGCCGAAGTGTGGAGGAGTTCGGAGGAAGGCTTCGCATGTGAATATAAACGTTGAGATAAGAAGAACAGAATTCGGGGCGAAATCATGAAAATCTAATCCATAATAGAACATGAGCCCCCGAACGAAGGGATTGAGAGTGAACCCTAATCCTTGGAGGAAGTGGGAAACAAACACGACCCTCTCGTCGGATCTGGGGGTAGGGATAACCTGCCCCTCCGCGGGAAGCCGATGGAGGATTTCTGCGGTCAGATATCTTGCTGCCCGAAGCTTTGCGATATCCTCCCCTATAACAGAAGAAGCCACCCACCGGCCTTGAGGCTGGATCCGGACATGACTAAGGCTTACGGAGGGTGAAACCTGGGTGTTGGAACTTGAGGTAGTAAGAGTCGAGGAAGAAGCAAGCGTGGAGAGGAAAGGCGGGTCTATGCCCCTTTATAAAGACCAAGAATATCGAGCGCCTCCTCCCGGGCCTTAAAATTTGCCTATTCCCAAGGAGTTGTGCCCTAAGGACGGTTGGGTTGCCCACGTCTGCATCGATAAAAGAATCCCTTAATAAGGGGACACGATCACTGCTTGGATAAAACGTGTCAATGACAACCACCTTTTGGAACGTGGGGCCGCAGGCCAAACAACGGTTCAAAATTATGACCGGGCAGGCGTGATGTCATGTTGTAAAAAGTCGTCAATGGATTGGACCCGTGGAATATTGTGTTCTCTCTGCGGTTGTGCGTGGTGCGTGTTACAGGTCCGGATACAATCACCACGTTCGGAGACTATCTTGGAGTTCGGAAAGAAGGGAACCCGCCTTGCAATGTCGAAGACAAATCTGCGCGCCGGACTCCTCGTCATTGAAGCCAGGTTCGGGGCTCTTGAGGAGTCTGGACTAAGGGTCTCGGCGTCCATTAACCATGGGCGGTGTCGGTGTCAAAACCGGCGGATCTCGGTAGGGGTCCCAGGCGTGCGTCTAGGCGGATGGTAACAGGAGACAAGGGACACGATGTTTTTACCCAGGTTCGGGCCCTCTCGATGGAGGTAATACCCTACTCCTGCTTGATTAATATTGATGATATGGGTAGTACAAGAGTAGATCTACCACGAGATCGTAGAGGCTAAACCCTAGAAGCTAGCCTATGGTATGATTGTTGTTCGTCCCATGGACTAAAACCCTCCGGTTTATATAGACACCGGATAGGTTAGGGTTACACAGAGTCGGTTACAATGGTAGAAGATCTACATATCCGTATCGCCAAGCTTGCCCTCCACACCAAGGAAAGTCCCATCCGGACACGGGACGAAGTCTTCAATCTTGTATCTTCATAGTCTTGGAGTCCGGCCGCGATGATAGTTCGGCTATCCGGACACCCCCTAGTCCAGGACTCCCTCAGTAGCCCCTGAACCGGGCTTCAATTCGACGAGTCCGGCGCGCATATTGTCTTGGCATTGCAAGGCGGGTTCCTCCTCGAATACTTCATAGAAGGTTTTGAACACCAGGATAGTGTCCGGCTCGCAAAACAAGTTCCACATACCACCGTAGAGAATAACTTTTGCACAGATCTGCGGCGTATTCCGCGGCGTGACATCACCCCACGGCCAGGCCTTTATATGAATCATTTTCTACCGTTCCACCTTAAGCGCGTTTAGCGAGGCGGTTTCCTTAGCACGTCTTATCGGAGCATAGATCGTGCCCCTTATTCGGGATTCTCATCAATACGGACGTGGGTAACCCAACGTGCCCGTTGCTGGCGCCTCCTCTATCAAAGGTGAGTCCTAATCGACCACGGGTGGGCTCTTGGTATTCAACCTCTTTATACTTGAGACCAAGGCCCTCTTCTTTTACACCCTCCATCGAGTTAGCCTCGCGCTTGAGTTCAACACCCAAAGCTTCAAATTCAGGCACCGGACCTTTGGCGATGTCCGGTTCCGACCAACCGGCCGATGGATGTATTCCTCCGTCACGAGAAGAAGATGTGCCTAAGCTGCGAGGCGCCGGTATCTAACGGCGAGATCTCGCATAGGCTGCCTGCTCGAGGCAGGTCATTCCCACTCTGAGCCCGGCGAGCGTGGTGTTCGTGTCCCACTTCCTTGGGGTTTAGGCTTCGGCGGATCCCTTTGTGCGGGGCTCATGTTTTATTATGGGCTTGATTTCCATGACTTGAATCTGAGTCCATCCTCCATATCTCGTCATTCATTGTCATATGTGAGGCCTTCCTCCATATTACCCCTCACTTTGGATTATGGCTCAAGACCTTCAAGGTGGAGCCAAAGATGATCGAGGGCAGCAAGTAGAGTCGGAGGGGCGGTCATAAGCAAATGTCTTTGATGCTCCGTGGCTCGAGGGCTCTTTTCAAAAGGAGCTTAGTTTGTGGCAGCGGGAGTGGTTTTATATTACCGCTCCTAGGGGCACCAAATGGGTGGCGCTTCCGCCTTCGCTCAGTCCACCACAGTGGCGTCATGGGTCAACAAGGGGCTCGGCTGGGGTCGTCCAAGGGCGTTCCTTTGCTGCAGGCCGTATTCGAGACCTCCAAGAAGAGAGATCAATCTGGTTGCGATGGCGCGAGGTTATGTTGATCCGCGCCTCTGCCTACAAGCGTCGGCCCCTCCGCTGTGGGAATTTAATCCGGAGGGACCACGAGCTCTCAAAATTTTATGGGCACGACCTTGTGGAGATGTATAAACTGTTCTTGGATCACAAGAGAAGTGTCTGGACCTGACTAAGGACGCAGGACTAAGCTGCAATCGCCCAGATACTCAAGTAAGTAGTCCTGTAACCGGACAAGCTGTCCGTTCATATCATATATACATGCCCTTTAAAGGAGCCGTTTCTTGAACAGGAGTGGATAGCCAAAGCAAAGTTAATAAGGTGTCCGGCTCCCCTCCCAGAGAACACGCCGGATCCCATGCTGGCTAAGATGTTGAAGGCCGTGCCTTTTAAAGAAGGCGAGGGGAGCGGGGAGGCAACTGCCTCCACGAAGAAGGTCTTTGAGGGGGGAGGGATCAAAAATACCGCCCTCCAAGGAGAGAAGAGGACCGCTTTGGAAGATCTGGAGGTCAAGGCCTCGAAGAGGGGGAAGAAATCTTCGTCAGAGAGTCCGGAGCTGGGGAGTAACCCAGCCGCACTATTTCCCCAAGGGGATCAGCCCTCCAGCGAGCCGTAAGTAAAAAGTAGGGGTCTTGTAAATTAGGAACATCCTTGTATTTATTTCTAAAGATAACCAAAATTGTACCTTGTAGTTCGGATCTCAGCCCTTCTCAGCAGAGCTCGTCTTCGGGGGATCTTCTTCCGGAGATGATGGAGAGCGAGACGCCTCCACCTGTCGCACCCTCATGCGAGGCGGACGACCCTGAGGTATCGTCGTGGAGGGTTCCCCCAAGTCCGGCGGGGCCGAAAGGTCCGGCGCCAAAGGGTGTGCGATCGGAGGAGCTGAAGGATCTGCTCGGGCGAGCGGCTATCTCAGAAGATCACCGTGTTCTAATGGAGTGCGGTGATTGAAAGAATTGCATCGCGGAGATCGGATTGCATGAAGCCGTCGAAGCTTCTTGACGGGGTTCGAGGTACATAAAAATGATGTACCTTCAGCAGTTATGCATATAAAATCGCCTGTATAGATAGTAGCCCCGAGACTCGGTATGTTGTCAAAAATGACAGCGTGCGAGGATCAAATCTCGATTATAACATATCGCCGCTCTGAACAGGTGGCGGGCGTCGATGGTGGCCGGACTGATGAATATCTTGAACTAAAGCAGCAGCTTGACGAGGCGGATCACGGACATCGCGCTGGTCAATAAGCGGTTCGACGAGTCACAAGGTATGCGACTTCTCGCGGACACCTGGTAAGGGAGCTTAGCGCCCATGTCTTACTATTAGTATGCTTAATGCGAGATGGTGCCGCTCTTTGTGGAAGAGCTGCAGCGGAACTCGCCGAGCGAAAGAGCAAGCCAGAACTAGTGTGCGGCGCTTTAAAAGCGGTCGAAGAGCTAAAAGCGAGCGGGCTGCTCCTTGCCGAAGCAAGAGGAAATGGCGATATGGCGGAAAGTTGAAGGATACTGCCGATCGCTGCGAGGTTCTTGAAAAGAATGTCAAAGCGGAGCAAGAGGGCTGAAAAAGGCCACCGTCGAGTCAAGGATGCCCGTTCGCTTTGAGAGCTGCCAAGGAGGAGCTGAGTCGGGCGGGGCAATTGCGGCTGGAAAACCGTTTACGCTGCGGAGAAATATCTGGATCAAAGTATGCTCAATTGGACAAGTTGTGGAGTTCAGAGGATGCTTATCTGGACTTAGCGGCGAGCGCTGCGGACGCGATTGAGCACTTCCGGGGCCAGAAGGGGCACGGAAGGGAAGATCTATATTGGTCGCAATTCCATAGTCCGGAGCGTCTTCTTCCGTTGACCGATCGGTTGGCCGAATGGGCCGAGCTAAATCGACTATCCGGACTTGCCATGAAGCATGTCATGACTCATTTGTGGCCGGGCGGACCCCAACCGAAGAGTTATTTTGGTTTAGTGCAGCAGTTCCTTGGTGCGGTATCGCGTATCGACGCAATAAAGCGGTCGGCATGTATTGAGGGAGCGCGGATGGCTCTGGCCCGTGTCAAGACATACTGGGCAGATATGAAGGCCACCGACGTTGCATCCCAAGATTGAGACGGAAGCGAATACCGCCGAGCACTACTTTGAGGAAGTCTGGCGGCGCTCGTTTAATAGAGACGCGATGCTCGAAGGATATTATGTTTAAATGAAATGTATGATTTGTGAAAACAAAGTTTCAATATAATATAAGAGCTTTTTATACTTGTGCATTCAAGTAGTAAACTACTCCTCATGCGGCCGTTTATGTATATGTATATATAACACGAAGATTGCAGTCCTTGGCCCATTTACGCACATAGTGCGGGGTGTTTGCAAAGGAAGCGCTTTGTCACACTTAATCAACGTCTTGGTCCTGTTAAGGAGGTGATAGCGTAGCAAACTAGGCAACCAGACTATAATGCTTTATCACTTTCACTTAGCCATGGGAGTTCGAGGGTGGGGCTACTATATAGCCCCTGAGGGCTCCACACTCTCCCGAATTCGGGGTGCGTATGTGCCTGACCGAAAACCGGTCCTTCGTTAATGCGGAGGAATCCTAAACATTCCAGTGAGTCATCGAGTGGTTGACCAGTCTCTCGCTATATCATGACAGTCAGTTTTGGCTTTCTCTCTTGAGGTGCTCTCCGGCGAACCGGGCACAATCATGATAGTTCTCCGGTGCGCGTTAGCCGCTAAAAGCGGGCGTAAGGCAGCAAAACACAAGAGCCGGGCAAACCCAACATTTGACCAAAGACATGATTCGAGCTGATGCATATAAGGCCTAACTCGAGACGCGAACACTCCCTAAGGTATTCGGTCTTTATAAAAGCAGGCAGAATAATGCCCTAAGCCCCGTGTCCGGTATGCATAAAAATTCTGGTGCGGCCAATGCCAAACGCCAGCCTCCTCCTTGGTTCTGAAGAAAGCGGGGATGTATATCAACAAGAGACAGTAAAAAAGGTTTACGCAGGGTCTTAATCTGAAAAGAATCCTTGCAACGGGTCCCTACTGCACGTCTGCGCCTGTGTCTCCGTTGTGCCGTATCCTGGACGGGTGTAGCACGTTTTCATCTGTAAAAGAGAGGAACTTAGTTTTAAAAAAGAAAAAAAGATCGTGCGAGAGATGTACTTTATATTAAATAAACAGAGTACGAGTCGAAGAAGTGGATAAGATTGAGCTTTATTGTCTCTTGTGATATATGCATGCAGCCCCTTGTATGGGGGTCCGCCGCTAGTAGGCGCCGTACTCGTCTAGCCGTGTTCGGGGTTTGAATGACCAAGTCAGGTTCTTTGAATAGCGGAGCCGGATAGGTGTGGGGCTGTCAAGGCACTCTCACGGTCCTCCGTGCTCAAGTAACACTTAATACTCCCTTTTAATGAGATGATGTCGCGTGGACCGGGCATTTTAAGTGTGAGAGATGCATAATGCGGTATTGCGTTAAAGCGGGCGAAAGCTTCGCGTCCCAATAGTGCTTGATGGCTACTTTTGAGCAGGCGACATGGAAGATTAACCTTTCATGACGGAAGTTGTCGGATGAACCGAACACAACTTCTAGCAGTATGGAGCCCGTACAATGGGCATATGGGCCTGGCATTACTCCTTTAAAGGAGGTGTTACTATGGCGAATTTTGGTTGGGTTTATCCCCATCCTGCGGATTGTGTCCTGATATATCAGGTTTATGTCACTGCTGCCATCCATGAGGATTTGTGTAAATTGGAATCCGTTGATTATAGGATCCAATATCAAGGCAGTCCATCCTGCGTTCCGGATACTTTCGTAATAGTCACGATGGTGAAGGTGATTGGTTTTGACAACCGATTGCGTGCGCACGCATTTTAGTGGGCGTCGCTCTATTTTTCCCTTTGATCACGTGAAGTGAGTTTGCTGTTTTAACCTCTTGTGGGAAATTCTTTTGTTTTCCGGGGCTCTGCTTGTGGTGCTCGTCATCATCTTCACTTGGTGTGTCGAGCCCCTTGTGTTCGGCGTTGAGTCTGTCGGACTGTTTGAAGACAACAATTTCTGCGGGTATGGTTTGCAGGCCTCCCAGGAGTACTGTGGATTTGACATATCTTGTCCAAGATTTTGTTGAAGTTGGATAGCTCATCGCTATTATCCCTAAGGGGCAGTTTTTTGTTATTCTGTTGTGAGATTTTGAATCCGGCGTTGACCGCCGCGCTCTTTGGACCATTCCCTTTAATCCGACGCTGGTCCTTGTTGCGCCGTGGTTTCCCGTTTCCATTCCTGACTTCGGATGTACTTGGGTCGCTGGTGCTGCATCTTGCTAGACAGCTATCCTCTCCCGAGCAAAAGCGGGTCATGAGGCTTGTTAATGCGGCCATTGTTCTTGGCTTTTCTTGGCCGAGGTGTCTGGCGAGCCATTCGTCTCGGACGTTGTGTTTGAAAGCTGCTAAGGCTTCGGCGTCCGGACAGTCGACTATTTGGTTCTTTTTAGTAAGGAACCTGTTCCAGAATTTCCGGGCTGACTCTCCGGGCTGTTGAGTTATGTGACTTAAATCGTCTGCATCCGGAGGGCGGACATAGGTCCCCTGAAAATTTGCCCGAAACGCATCCTCGAGCTCTTCCCAGCTTCCGATGGTATTTTCGGGGAGGCTTTTAAGCCAATGCCGAGCTGGCCCTTTGAGTTTGAGGGGTAAGTATTTTATGGCGTGGAGATCATCTCCTCTAGCCATGTGTATGTGGAGGATGTAATCCTCAATCCAGACTCCAGGGTCTGTTGTTCCGTCGTATGCCTCTATGTTTACGGGTTTGAATCCCGCTGGAAATTCATGATCCAGCACCTCATCGGTGAAACATAGGGGATGTGCGGCGCCCCTATATTTGGGTGTGCCGTGATGTTCGGATTTTTGGCCTGTTGCATTGCTTTGAAGAGCTTGCTTTCTTGGCCCATAGATGGACCTAACTGGGCCATCCTTTTGCTGTGAATCCTTATGCGGATCGCATACCAGCTTGTGTGCGGCGCCATTTGCCGCTCTCTTTTTGCCGTGGGGTCGTCCATCCGACCGGGTGGCCTTCTTATTTTTTGATTGTGGGGGCTCTAAGGCCTCCTCGTCAAATTCGGGCAGTAGCTTTCTTTTTGGGTAGCTCTTTGTTCGGCGACTGTCGCCGTATTTGTCTGCGGTGTTGAATACTTTGCTCCATCTGATCCTGAGTGCATCTTCCGCTGTTTTGAGCTTCCGCTTCTGCTTTTTCAGGCTACGCGCAGTGGCGGCGAGCCTTTTCTGGAGGTTATCTTGCTCCAACAATTTGTCCGGCGTGAGATCGTCCGGACTGTTGTCTTCGCCGGGGACGGGCTGTTTATCCAAGTTGTCTTGTTCGGACGATTGCTCGATAGCATGTTCGTCGTCCACCGGTTCGCCCTGCTCTATGGCTGGGTCTCTGTTGAGGCGGGACTTGGTCTGGCGTTTACGTTGCCGTTTTTACTGCTTTTCGAGGATTTATCCTTCGTAGCGTCCCGTTGTTCCTCGTCTTCATTTCCTTTAGGTGTATCCACCATGTATATATCATGAGATGAGGTTTTTGTCCAGCATCCTATAGGTGCTGGTTCATTGTTGTCTCCTACATCGTCGTCTATACCGTCGATGTCTTCGGAGTCGAAATCGAGCACGTCGTGTAAGCTTTCGACGGTGGCTACGAAGTGGGTGGTGGGTGGGCGTTGAACGTCGTCTGTATCCCAACCTTCCTGACCGTAATCCGGCCAGGGCTCTCCGGATAAGGAGAGAGACTTTATTGAATTCAGGATGTCGCCAAAAGGCGAGTGCTGAAAGATGTCCGCGGCGGTGAACTCCATGACCGGCACCCAATCGGATTCGATTGGTAGGGGCGCGGAGGGTTCGGAGTCCGGAGAGGAGTCCGGCATCTTGGAGTCACGGTCTTCGCAGGGGATAGGGATAGAGTTCGGCTCAATCATCATAGAGATCGTAGCCCCCGAGGCGGTGTCCAACCACTTGTCCTCGATCGGGGAATCCGGCTCCGGATTGAGGGTCGCAGCGGATGCTGGTGCGGCCTCCAGGGCACTGTTCGGCTACAGAGCTAGATCATGCCCATCGAGACAGTGCGGCGTTCTTGGCTGCGGCTCGAATCCAAGATCAAGTCTCCGCGGATATCGGCCTTATAGTTCAAACTTCCAAATCTGACCTGATGGCCAGGGGCTTAGCTTTCGATCTGCTCCAGATGGCCAAGCTTAATTGCCCGCATGCAAAGCCGCGAATCTGAAGATATGTCCGGGAGAAAGGTCTCACCCGGACTGCGCCGTTGTTGATGATCGAAGGAGCCATCGGGCCTATCGGTGACGATACGAGGAACTCTCAATGAAAGCACCAATGTCGGTGTCAAAACCGGCGGATCTCGGTAGGGGTCCCGAACTATGCGTCTAGGCGGATGGTAACAGGAGACAAGGGACACGATGTTTTACCAGGTTCGGGCCCTCTCGATGGAGGTAATACCCTACCGTGCTTGATTAATATTGATGATATGGGTAGTACAAGAGTAGATCTACCACGAGATCGTAGAGGCTAAACCCTAGAAGCTAGCCCATGGTATGATTGTTGTTCGTCCCATGGACTAAAACCCTCCGGTTTATATAGACACCGGATAGGTTAGGGTTACACAGAGTCGGTTACAATGGTAGGAGATCTACCCTCCACGCCAAGGAAAGTCCCATCCGGACACGGGACGAAGTCTTCAATCTTGTATCTTCATAGTCTTGGAGTCCGGCCGCGATGATAGTTCGGCTATCCGGACACCCCCTAGTCCAGGACTCCCTCAGCCGGACTGATGGGCTGTGAAGTTACGAAGACCGAAGACTGCACCCGTGTCCGAATGGGACTGTCCTTGGCGTGGAAGGCAAGCTTGGCGACCAAATGTGTAGATTCTTTTCCTTTGTAATCGACCTTGTGAAACCCTAGATCCTCCCGGTGTCTATATAAATCGGAGGACTTAGTCTGGAGAGGAGAGATATTCATTACCTTAGTCATACAGGCTAGGCTTCTAGGGTTTAGCCATTACGATCTCGCGGTAGATCAACTCTTGTAATACTCATATTCATCAAGATCAATCAAGCAGGAAGTAGGGTATTACCTCCATAGAGAGGGCCCGAACCTGGGTAAACATCGCTTCCCCTGTCTCCTATTACCATCGACCTTAGACGCGCAGTTGGGGACCCCCTACCCGAGATCCACCGGTTTTGACACCGACAACAGCCGTTTAGGTCATATTGGTGTAAAGCGCATGAGGAAACTCCATGCTGATGGGCTTTTGAAATCACTTGATTATGAATCACTTGATGCTTGCGAACCATGCCTCATGGGCAAGATGACAAAAACTCCGTTCTCCGGAACAATGGAGCGAGCAACTTACTTATTGGAAATAATACATACTGATGTATGCTGACCAATGAGTGTTGAGGCTCGCGGCGAGTATCGTTATTTTCTGACCTTCACAGATGATTTAAGAAGATATGGGTATATCTACTTAATAAAACTCAAGTCTGAAACATTTTAGAAGTTCAAAGAAATTCAGAGTGAAGTTGAGAATCATCGTAACAAGAAAATAAAGTTTCTATGATCTGATCGCGGAGGCAAATATTTCATTTACGAGTTTGGCCTTCATTTAAAAACAATGTGGAATAGTTTCACAACTCATTCCACCTGGAACACCACAGAGTAATGGTGTGTCCGAACGTCGTAACCGTACTTTATTAGATATGGTGCGATCTATGATGTCTCTTACCAATTTACCACTATCATTTTGGGGTTATGCATTAGAGACAGTTGCATTCACGTTAAATAAGGCACCATCTAAATCTGTTGAGACGA
Source organism: Aegilops longissima (assembly GCA_021605205.1). NCBI lineage: Eukaryota > Viridiplantae > Streptophyta > Magnoliopsida > Poales > Poaceae > Aegilops > Aegilops longissima. Next base: position 666,251,350 of record CM038678.1, read on the forward strand.
CACCGTATGAACTATGGTTTGGCAAGAAACCTAAGCTGTCGTTTCTTAAAGTTTGGGGTTGCGATGCTTATGTGAAAATGCTTCAACCTGATAAGCTCGAACCCAAATCGGAGAAATGTGTCTTCATAGGATACCCAAAGGCGACTGTTGGGTACACCTTCTATCACAGATCCGAAGGCAAGATATTCGTTGCTAAGAATGGATCCTTTCTAGAGAAGGAGTTTCTCTCGAAAGAAGTGAGTGGGAGGAAAGTAGAACTTGATGAGGTACTTGTACCTTCTCATGAATTGGAAAGTAGTGTTGGGGAACGCAGTAATTTCAAAAAAATTCCTACGCACACGCAAGATCTATCATGGTGATGCATAGCAATGAGAGGGGAGAGTGTTGTCTACGTACCCTCGTAGCCCGAAAGCGGAAGCGTTATGACAACGCGGTTGATGTAGTCGTACGTCTTCACTATCCGACCGATCCTAGTACCGAAAGTACGGCACCTCCGTGATCTGCACACGTTCAGCTCGGTGACATCCCACGAACTCTCGATCCAGCCGAGTGTCGAGGGAGAGCTTAATCAGCACGATGGCGTGATGACGGTGATGATGAAGCTACCGGCGCGGGCTTCGCCTAAGCACTACGACGATATGACCGAGGTGGATTATGGTCGAGGGGGCACCGCACACGGCTAAAATTGTTGTCTGTTGTATGTTCTAGGGTGCCCCCTGCCCCCGTATATAAAGGAGCAAGGGGGAGGCCGGCCGGCCCTAGGGCACGCCAAGGAGGGGAGGAATCCTCTTCCTAGTGGGAGTAGGATTCCTCCTTTCCTGGTCCAACTAGGAGGAGAAGGGGAAAGAGGGAAAGGAGAGGAAGAGGAGAAGGAAAGGGGGGGGCCTCCTAGTCCAATTCAGACTCCCTATAGGGAGGGGGCGCGGCTGCCCCTTGTGGGATGCCTCCGCTCTTCCCTATGGCCCATGTAGGCCCAATCTTTCCCCGGGGGAGGGGTTCGGTAACCTCGGCACTCCAGTTTTCTCCGAAATCACCCGGAACGCTTCCGATGTCCGAATATAGCCGTCCAATATATCAATCTTTATGTCTCAACCATTTCGAGACTCCTCGTCATGTCCGTGATCATATCCGGGACTCCGAACTACCTTCGGTACATCAAAACGCATAAACTCATAATACCGATCGTCACCGAACTTTAAGCGTGCGGATCCTACTGGTTCGATAACTATGTAGACATGACCGAGACACATCTCCGGTCAATAACCAATAGCGGAACCTAGATGTTCATATTGGCTCCCACATATTCTACGAAGATCTTTATCGGTCAAACTGCATAACAACATACGTTGTTCCCTTTGTCATCGGTATGTTACTTGCCCGAGATTCGACCGTCGATATCTCAATACCGAGTTCAATCTCGTTACCGGCAAGTCTCTTTACTCGTTCTGCAATGCATCATCCTGCAACTAACACATTAGTCACATTGCTTGCAAGGCTTATAGTGATATGCATTCCTGAGAGGGCCCAGAGATACCTCTCCGACAATCGGAGTGACAAATCCAAATATCGATCTATGCCAACTCAACAAACACCATTGGAGACACCTTAGAGCACCTTTATAATCACCCAGTTATGTTGTGATGTTTGGTAGCACACAAAGTGTTCCTCCGGTATTCAGGAATTGCATAATTTCATAGTCATAGGAACATGTATAAGTCATGAAGAAAGCAATAGCAACATACTAAACGATCAAGTGCTAAGCTAACGGAATGGGTCAAGTCAATCACATCATTCTCTAATGAGGTGATCCCGTTAATCAAATGATAACTCATGTATATGGCTAGGAAACTTAACCATCTTTGATTCAACGAGCTAGTCAAGTAAAGGCATACTAGTGACGCTCTGTTTGTCTATGTATTCACACATGTACTAAGTTTCTGGTTAATACAATTCTAGCATGAATAATAAACATTTATTATGATATAAGGAAATATAAATAACAACTTTATTATTGCCTCTAGGGCATATTTCCTTCAAGTAGTTCATCACAGAAATCAGTCCCAGTGATTCCTACACCAATTAGTGAAGAAGCTAATGATGATGATCATGAAACTTCCGATCAAGTTACTACCCAACCTCGTAGGTCAACCAGAGTATAGTCCGCACCAGAGTGGTACGGTAATCCTTTCTGGAAGTCATGTTACTAGACCATGACGAACCTACGAACTATGAGGAAGCGATGATGAGCTTAGATTCTGCGAAATGGCTTGAGGCCATGAAATCTGAGATGGGACCCATTTATGAGAACAAAGTATGGACTTTGATTGACTTGCCCAATGATCGGTGAGCCATTGAGATTAAATGGATTTTCAAGAGGAAGACGGACGCTGATAGTAGTGTTACTATCTACAAAGCTCGAATTGTCGCTAAAGGTTTTCGACAAGTTCAAAGGTGTTGACTATGATGAGAGTTTCTCACTCGTATCTATGCTTAAAGTCTGTCCGAATCATGTTAGCAATTGCCGCATTTTATTAAATTTGTCAAATGGATTCAAAATTGCATTCCTTAATGGAGTTCTTAAAGAAGAGTTGTATATGATGCAACCAGAAGGTTTTGTCAATCTGAAAGGTGCTAACAAAGTGTGTAAGCTCCAGTGATCCATTTATGGACTGGTGCAAGCATCTTGGAGTTGGAATGTACGCTGTGATAGTGTGATCAAAGCATATGATTTTATACAGACTTTTGGAGAAGCCTGTATTTACAAGAAAGTGAGTGGGAGCTCTATAGCATTTCTGATATTATATGTGGATGACATATTGTTGATTGGAAATAATACAGAATTTCTGGATAGCATAAAAGGATACTTGAATAAGAATTTTTCAATGAAATACCTCAGTGAAGCTACTTACATATTGGGCATCAAGATCTATAAAGATAGATCAAGACGCTTGATAAGACTTTCGATGAGTATATACCTTGATAAGATTTTGAAGGAGTTCAAAATGGATCAGTCAAAGAAGGAGTTCTTGCCTGAGTTGTAAGGTGTGAAGTTGAGTAAAGACTCAAAACCCGACCACGGTAGAAAATAGAAAGAGAATGAAAAGTCATTCACTATGCCTCAGTCATAGGTTCTATAAAGTATGCTATGTTATGTACCAGACCTATTGTGTACCTCACCATTAGTTTGGCAAGAGGGTAAAATAGTGATCCAGGAGTGGATCACTAGACAGCAGTCAAAATTATCCTTAGTGGAATAAGGACATGTTTCTCGGTTATGGAGGTGACAAAAAGTTCGTCCTAAAGGGTTACGTTGATACAAGCTTTGACACTGATCCGGATGACTTTAAGTCTCAATCTGGATACATACTGAAAGTGGGAGCGATTAGCTAGAGTAGCTCCATGCAGAGCATTGTAGACATAATTTTTTTGCAAAATACATACGGCTCTGAATGTGGCAGACTCGTTGACTAAACTTCTCTCACAAAGCAAAACACGATCACTCTTTGGGTGTTAATCACAAAGCGATGTGAACTAGATTATTGACTCTAGTAAACCCTTTGGGTATTAGTCACATAGAGATGTGAACTAATCACATAAAGATGTGAATTATTGGTGTTAAATCACCTGACGATGTGAACTAGATTATTGACTCTAGTGCAAGTGGGAGACTGAAGGAAATATGCCCTAGAGGCAATAATAAAGTTGGTATTTATATTTCCTTATATCATGGTAAATATTTATTATTCATGCTAGAATTGTATTAATCGGAAACTTAGTACATGTGTGAATACATAGACAAAACAAAATGTCCCTAGTATGCCTCTACTTGACTAGCTCGTTAATCAAAGATGGCTGAGTTTCCTGACCATAGACATGTGTTGTCATTTGATGAACGGGATCACATCATTAGGAGAGGTATCTCTGGGCCCTCTCGGTAATGCACATCACTATAAGCCTTGCAAGCAATGTGACTAATGAGTTAGTTGCGGGATGATGTATTACGGAACGAGTAAAGAGACTTGACGGTAACGAGATTGAACTATGTATGATGATACCGACGATCGAATCTCGGGCAAGTAACATACCGGTGACAAAGGGAATGACGTATGTTGTTATGCGGTTTGACCGATAAAGATCTTCGAAGAATATGTAGGACCCATATGGGCATCCAGGTTCCGCTATTGGTTATTGACTGGAGATGTATCTCGGTCATGTCTACATAGTTCTCGAACCCGTAGGGTCCGCACGCTTAACGTTCGATGACGATTTGTATTATGAGTTATGTGATTTCATGACCGAAGTTTGTTCGGAGTCCCGGATGAGATCACGGACATGACGAGGAGTCTCGAAATGGTCGAGGGGTAAAGATTCATATATTGGAAGGCTATATTCGGATATCGAAATGGTTCCGAGTGATTCGGGTATTTTTCAGAGTACAGGAGAGTTACGGGAATTCGCCCGGGGAAGTTAATGGGCCTTATTGGGCTTTAGTGAAGAGAGGGAAGAAGGGCCACGAGGTGGCGCGCGCCTCCCCCCTGCCCAAACCGAATTGGACAAGGGGCGAGGCCCCCCCTTTCCTTCTCCCTCTCCCTCATTTCCTTCTTTCCCACTCCGAAAAGGAAAGGGAATCCTACTAGGACTTGGGAGTCCTGGTAGGACTCCCTACACTTGGCGCGCCCCTAGAAGGGCCGACCTCTCTCCCTCCCTCCTTTATATACGTGGGCAGGGGCACCCCAAAGGTACTTCAATATTTGTCTTAGCCGTGTGCGGTGCCCCCCTCCACAGTTACACACCTCGGTCATATCGTCGTAGTGCTTAGCCCTGCTCGGTGACTTCATCATCAACGTAGCCACGTCGTCGTGCTGACGGAACTCTCCCTCGTCCTCAACTGGATCAAGAGCTCGAGGGACGTCATTGTGCTGAACGTGTGTTGAACACAGAGGTGACGTACATTCAGTACTTGGATCGGTTGGATCGTGAAGACGTTCGACGACATCAACCGCGTTACTAAACGCTTCCGCTTTCGGTCTACGAGGGTACGTGGACACACGCTCCCGTCTCGTTGCTATGCATCTCCTAGATAGATCTTGCGTGATCGTAGGTAAAAAATTTAAAATACTGTATTCCCCCCAACACTCCTTATAGTAATTGTGGCTCATGAACTTGTGTGTTTTCGGTTCAACTCGGAATTAAACTTTTCTTTTTAGGGGCGGAATTAAGCATTTTGATAGGGAAAAAGGGTTGGACGAACTTTTTTTTTTTTTTGCAATACCGAGATTGCTCTCCTGCCGCGCGGCTGACTTCCCAAGTCAGAGGATCTGTATCCCCATCGACCGAGCAAGCAAAAAAATCAACCAAGCAAGCAAATTTAAGCTTGGAAATCTCATGATTTTCAATTTCCTTTTACCAATAGCATGGTCATATAAACGGTGCATACAAGCAGCTCATCCCTCGGGAGTATAATTTATTCACAAGATCTAGTTTGTTCTCGACCCATCAGATCGTCTCTGATCGTTTTTCTCTCCCTGGCGACTGGAACCCTAGCCACCGCCAGGAGAGGCCCTTTTTCAGCGCCTCCTCCGGCGGCTCCCCTCCACCGGCGACCTCAGTCGTTGGTGGTAGGGGGGTCACCGGATCCTCGCGTGTGAATTGTTTTTACTCCCTTGTAGTCTAGGTTTTTAGGTTGTTCATCATCTTGGCTTCGGCGGCGACGATGACGGCGCTGAATAAAGATTCTTCGGATCCTTCCCTGACGAGGCCATCGGTCCTATGGTTGGGGATGGATTTGGAAACCAGACTGTTCAAGTAAGGATGGCGTGGCGGCGGCGACATCCTCGTGGTGGACCTGTGTCCTCGGGCTCCGTTGTTGCGACGGCGTTTGCTCCAGTGTCGGCGCGGAGCTTGGGAGGTAGTCCAGGAGCGGATGCAGATTGTGGTCTGTATCGACGACATCTGAAAGACGGAACGTGTGTTGGGTTCGTGATTCGTGGATGGCAGGTATGGTTTCCTCCTTCGGTGTCTTAGTCGTGGTGGGGTGCCAGATCTGGAGTTCGATGGCGTGTCTGGGGTGTTGCCCCGGTCTGATTCATTCAATGACAATGGCTTCACTTTTGGTGAGCCATCTTGGAGGTCCGCAAAGCTGCATATCAGCGATGGAGCCGCGTCGAGCTCGGGTGAGGAGGTGATCTGTTATTCTTTTCTTCGGCGGCTGCTGTGGTGGTGTCGTAGGCAGGTGACGGGCGTTAGTGTCAAGCTCAGAGATGTTCTGCTATCTATTCAGTTTTGTCATGTCGATTCTTACGTGACTGGTACTTTGTTTTTTGTGATATGAATGAGGCACGTTTACCATGCAAAAAAAGACCTAGTTTGATCTCATCAATATTATTTAAGTTGGACCCACATAAGTGACACACGTGTGATATGAAACAATTCCGGCCTGACGTTTTTTGATGTCAAGTTTAGTTACCTGAGTATGGCAATTTTAGTTATGAAGCATAGCAATTTTTTGTTTGGATGGCAAGTTTAGTTTTTGGGGTTTTTTAATGGTAATTTAGTTGTAAAAAATGTCAGTGTTACTTCGTGCGACACATGTGGGACTTACCATTTAGGTTTAAATTTCATTGTACTCCATGCGCACACAAGGACACTGGACGGTCGGTCAGGTCAGCAGGTGCCCAGGTAGCCGTGCTTGCGCTGGGTGTATCCGCCGCTGGTCAGCGTCACAACCTCCACGGTCGTGGTCTCGTACACTTGGTAGTGCTGCTGCTGGTGGCTGCCGCCATGACGGCCGGCGCCGGAGTAGCCCAACTCCCCCTCCTCGCAGTTCTTACCATAGCCCGGCCCCGGCGCCGTGAAAAGGGTTCTTGGCGACGGTGTCCGCATAGCCGGAGCTGTGGCGGTGGAGGTTCATCTGAGGCTGGGGCCGGAGCTGGACGTAGCCGTGGCAATGGCCGCTGAACGACATCGCCATCTCGCTATCTGTTTTCTTTCTTTCTCCTTTCGTCATCGATCTGTGCAAGTGTGCCTCGTGTACGTACGGCCTTGCGTGGACTGGCTTTTACTGGAGATGCTGGTATCCACATTGTGATGGATATGGCCTATGAAAGCGTCTGTGCGGTGGTGACCGGCCGGCCGTCCTCCACTCAGGCGGGCGGGCATCTGGCGGCGGAGCATACAGAGACAGCGTAAATATGAAGCGGCAAAGATAAGATCCTATTCGCTCGCCACATCGAACCTGCATATGGTAAAAGCAAAAAATCCTGGTACAAGTTTGGGAGTCGCTGTTGATCGATGCCCAGAAGACTGAGAGAGAGACTTCCTGTGCGATTTCCACAATAATGCGATGCCCACAAGGCCAGAACCTCGTACTACTTGTCTATAAGCACCGATGCTTGGAACCATAACAGTTGGTGGAAGACAAGCCACCCCAGGTGAATTTTGCAGCCATGCACATGGCGTTCTACTTCTACCAGCAGGGTTGTCTCAACCTTGGCAAGGTGAGCCTCAAAATTGTGCCCTCCTTGCTTCAGGTGTCGCTTCCTCTTCATCGGTAGCGTGCCATAGCAGACGCAACAATAACAATATTCTGCACGGTCGTATCACGCGCAGCTTTTTATCTTAGGTGTATAATCAAGTTTTATTCATCAAAAATCACAGAATATGATATACAGTTCTGGTCATGGATTGGCCAAATCAGACATATGGCACCCTCGAGCCCGGACCTAGCTAAAGAGAAAACATGACTAACCTATGTGCTTCCACATTAACCATTCAACTCTAAAAAGTGAAATTACATTGGAATTGAACCGAGTAGGAATTAATCTCGCTAATGATAGCCCCATATCTTTTTCTAGATCTTTTGTTGATGTCCGCAATGACTTGTTTAGAATCTGATGCAATCACTCCCTGATGCAACTGGAGGTCTTGGGCAAGCGTGAGTGCCTACTTGCATGCAATGGCCTACAGAGTTGCCGCGTGTCTACACCACCTAGGACTAGAGAAGAACTGCCCATATCCCGACATACTGAAGCCGCGGCTCCTCCTCTTCCCCTTCAAATTCCGGCATGTCGACATAGTGCGACATGAACAGGGACCCGAGATGGTGTGGATTTATTTCCGTAAAAGAGCAGATAGCAGAGATCCAATTCTCTTCTTCCAAATCATGGGCTTGCGATAGGTCACTGTGCCGAAAGGCCTGCACTTCTTCCCGTGTTGTCATTAAAAAAAATCTATTGCAGCAAGTGTTGAGCATATATTGTGGCATGTATAGATTGTTTCTTGTACATCAAGCCCACCTTCTATTACCTTGTATAGATTGAGGTAGAGGCCCATATTATACATCATATATACGTGCATATTGCACCGATCAATACATCTTGCATTACCACAATTCTCTACATGGTATCGGTTACCGCGATCTAACCCTAGCTTCCGCTCCTCAGGCCGCCGCCACACCCTCATGTAGCCGACGCGCCGCCGCCGCCGCCGCACCTCTTTCTCCACGCCGCCGCTGCACTCTCCGGCCGCCTGCCCTTCCCTGATCCCCGAGAGCCGCTGCTGCCCCGTCACCCGCGCCTCCTCTCTCTCTTCATCCCAAAAACCGAGCCACCCCTAGCCGCCACCCGATTCTCTACAGCAAGTACTCTAGTTTGCAATGGACTAGACAGGACGCTCCTGGAATGAGAGTCTCCAATGTGCTCGTGGATAGCACCCAAAGTATTAAACAACGGTCATGACAAACGGCGGCTAAAGCGTTAGCGTGTTAAATTACTGCATGTGATGCCTATTCAAACGCTACAGCGTTGAGATAGCACACTATTTAAAACTATGATAGGACAATGGAGAGCGCTCTCAAGACAAGCCCAACAGGAGGTACAAATGCAAGTTAAAAAGATGTTCACGAATTCAAAAAGTGATTGCCAACTTGAAGAAAAAAATGTTGGCAAATTTGAAAAAAATATATAAAATATATTTTTTAGATGAACATGTGTGCTTTTTTGCGTTCTTGCCTAACAACAAACATTCCCTGTAACTATGCAAGAACTATATCTCGCTTGTACCAAGAGTTTCTCTCTTCTCCCTTTAAACCTTTTCATGTAGTGTACAGTGCTGGACCGGCACATTTCTAGCTTTTGTTTACGCTTGCTCTCATGCTGTTTCGTGTGTTCGCTGATGCGGTTTTATTTATTTTTTTTCTTTCTTTTTTGTTCCTTTTGTTTTTCTTTCTTTCTTCCCTAGTTTGCTTCGGGTTTTTCTGTTTTCATTATTTCTCCATTGGTTTTCTTCGTTCCTTTCTCTATTTTTTCTCTTTCATTTTGTTCGTTTTACTCAGTTTTCATTGGTTTTTTCTTTCCTTCTTTTGTCTTAGTTTTCTTTGATTTTATTTCGTTCTTTCTCGGGTTTACTTCTTTTTCTGTGTTTTTCTTTGGTTTGATTGTTTCCATTCTTTTGCATTGGTTTTATTTGGGTTTTATTGTTCTTTTCTTTTTGTTTTTTCTGTCTCTTTCTCGTTTTTCACTGGGTTTTCTTTTCTTTTTGTTTCTTTTTTATGGTTTTCATCGGGTTTTTCTTTCTCTTTTCATATGGAACAGGAACATTTTTATACACGATTAACATTTTCATATACATATAAAATCATTTGTTGTACATGATTTGTTTTATTAATACGTGATTAATATTTTTAAATTTATGTTTTGATGCATACTTTCTTTTCCGTACATTATACATTTTTGCTATATACATAAACATTTTCATATCCCACTAATACATTAATAACATTTTTATCAAATATATATTTTGTTGTAAAAAATCCATACATGTTTTACATTTTCTTATACATCATGAAACATTTTTATATAAACATTTGATATTTATCAAATGCATGATCAACCTTTAAAAAAATGATGTCTACTAGATTCCATACATCTTGTACACTTTTTTCATACACCGGCAACATTTTTATGCATGTTGAACACTTTTTAAATATATGATTAACATGTTTTTGTACATATTTTTTGACGTCTACTTTTTGCGTACATGGTAGCTACTACTGTATGCACTGTAGCTAAAGTCAATAACCATTGCCACATCATTATTACTGTTGTATTTTTAGTTTTATCAGGTTGGTGTCTACGTGGCTTGTACAATAATCTTTATGATATAAATGAGATATCTATTACCATGAAAAAAGAAAATAAAACAAGGAAGCACTTTTTTTTCAGAATTATGTGACATATTGTGCAGTCTAGTTCAATTTTAAACCGGAACCCAACTAAATTTCTGGTTCAATACAAAATCGGTTCTGATTCTGTCATTTCAGAAGACCAAGTTTTTGAACCGAATTCTGGTTAAAAAATCAGTTCTGATTCTGACATTTCAGAAGACCGTTTTTCTATCCCTAAAAGAGGACCGTTTTTCCTTCTTCATAAACTAGTAAGCTTGCACGTGCAATGCACGTCTTACTTTATACTCTAGTATTAATTTTGTTTCAGATATTTACAAACATGAAAGAAAGAAAACTTTTGTCTTTTTATCCAAATAATTACAAATGATGGCGACCGTTTGGCTTGGATCTATTCTATGCCGACAGTTCAGAACAATTTACAATTTACCATGGATTCCCAGGAACGGTCTTAAAAATACAAACTCACGCACAAATAATTCTACTATAAAGTCCAATCATACAGGGGAATAATAGGGATGCGAAGAAGAGATTGTCCATCATTAAAGATACTGGTATCAATAGTATACATGCTCTTTGATGTGTTCATCTTTTGAGCAAATAAGTCTAGCAATGCTAGTGAAGACACAAAAAAAACTTTGAAACTGTCAGTAACCGGTGCCTATGGCAACAAGGCAGGACATGTGTGCATGGCAACACTACATAGCAGGAGGTACAATTGGATCACATTCTGCTAGTACATCAAATGTGCCGGTTAACTGTACAATTATTTCTTCCACATTGGAAAACAACCTGATTTTTTTTCATGAAACATACTTATAATACAACTATTAGTGGTACCAAAGGTTAGTGAAATCATGCCTTGCAGGAATTTTCCTTGTTCCATATGATAGTGTGACAAGTAAGCCTCCATGACTCCGGTTTCTGACCATGCCAATGAGCTGCAAAGAATAGAGTTAATTAACAACTTTACAATAAAATCATCAAAGCAGCAGTCTTCGTGGGTGAATAGTGTTACAGTGCATAAATAGTGTTATATCACGAGGTTGCAAACTTGCAATACAAAATAGTGGTAAATCAATAATAATTATGTATAAGAATGCATGAGAACAATATTCGGCTCCAATACATATTAGTGGCAAATCAATAAAAAAATCTGTATAAGCATGAGAGAAAATTTGGGAGAGCATCTAAGCATACGTGTATATGTCACATTCCAAGAATAGACATAATTAGCACGCACAAGCGTCGGGAGAATCCACCAGTTCTTCAATCAACAAAAAGAAAGCCACCCCAATCCTCCAACCAATATTAAAGGAATCAATTGAGAAATCAGCATATAGAGATGGGAGGTGCTGCCGGCGTCAGGGGTCCCGGTGGGAGAGGAGTGGCGGATCACTGTTTCAAATGGGTCAATGAGACAATAAAGGTCCAAATTTTAACAAATTAGAAATCAAAATGGTAAGATGCAAGGTTCATGACTTCCACAAAAAGAGCTCTTTTGGGATTGTAAGATGCATCAGCTCGAATTAGGAACAATCATCCTCACCGTTTCCAATAAAAATGAAATGATAGGAGAACCAGTAATTCACATTTGCTTCACCATGAAACCTTGAGCATGCTGCAGTTGTTTTATCGACTGCACGTAATTTGGCATTTGAATACGAAAATGGGTTCAAAGACGACACAAGCTACGTAGGTAAAGGGCAGAAAAGTCACACTGGGTATCTTCAATTGCAAATGGAAATAATTTCACTGAAATAAAGAAGCAAGATCAACCAATATTGACTCGACTGGAACCTAAAATAAAGAAGCAAGAGTCTCCTATCTAATGAAACATGTACATCAAACCTCAGTATTCTTGAAATCTGTCACATACATAGAATAGTGGAGCATTGACCTGCAAAGTAATCTGGGCTCAGGTGTTCATCCATCTTAGTCTCCCCCATCCTCATGGCTAGCATAATTGGACTTTAACATAGTGCCAAATGGAAGTCATTCATTTTTTGAGAAACAGATATTTCACAGTTGAATCCATATCTACAGGAATCAACTATTTGCATGTGGCAATATATTAAAGGCAGAAACACATCGTCAAGCAGGATCTTTCACCGATCTACATACACTTATATGTTCGTTTATCAAATCAAAGAAAGATGAAATTGGTCCTTCCAGATCTTATACACGACCAAGTTTATATAAATCAAAGAACGTGTGTACCTTTTATGTGGAGGATTCAGATGAAAGAATTATCTCCAACGCCCTCCTCACGTACGCATGGTGCTAGAGATCTCGCTGTTGAGGGAGCACGTCATGGAGAAGAGGCACCGGGGCGCGGAACGGAGGCACCGAGGCGCGGCGCGGCAGGCCCGGGAAGCGTGACAGGGCGGGAGGGGCCTTAAACGGGAGCGCAGGCGCGCGGGAGGCGAGACAGGAGCGGCGGCGAGCCGGGGCACGGCGGCGGCGTGGTGCGCGGCATGCTGCGCGCGGCCCGGCACGAGGCCGGGGGCGCGACGGCTCCTGCTCCTTGGGCGGCGCGGCGGCGGGCGGGGAGCGAGGGTGGGGATGGTCCTATCTGAGGGTGAGTAATTTTCACGATTTCTGGGTGGATAATCGTGGGGATGGTGCCTATCTTAGTAGGATGCGTGATTAGAGGGGATTGCTTGATTCCTTTTTTCGTACGATTACGGGCGATGCGTTTGCGGAAGTGAGGCGTGAAGTCCCCTGTGCGGTGCGGTGGAGTATGGACGAGACTTGCCTGCTCCCCTTCCGTGTGCCCATCCATGCTTCCGCATACGTGGCTTGATTTGATTGAAACAAAATAACGTCCGGCTCACCCCCTTAAAATCAGGGGGGGAGATGATTAGATTAGAAAGGAAAAAAAAAACAGCCGTTGGATGAGGTGGGAGCACGGATGGGAGCATGGAAAGGGAGCAGGCAAGCCGGATCCGTGGAGTATGGTCAGTGAATCTAAATTGTTAAGTACATATGGAAAGGTAGATTAGATTAAGGCTAATCGTAAGATTAAATTTAGTGGGCCTAATCTTACGGTGATAATGCATCGGTGTACGTTTTGTAAGGTGCACGTAAGAAAGTTTTTGTTCGTTTGTTTAATAGTAGTAAAGATAAAGATAATAAAGATTAATAGTACTATAATAAAGAAAAAACCCCGATCAGTTCGGTCTAAACAAACGCGACCACTTTTGCCACGACCTTGGCTTCTTATTTACGGACCAGTGCCACCGCCAGCCCACACGTTCGCTCGGCCTCCTTTTCCCCTCGCCGTCCCTCCCTCCCTCAGACCGACGAGCACCGCCGCCTCCCACCAGCATCTCCTTCCGCCGCCGCCGCCGACGCCGCCCCTCCCTGTGCCGGAGTCCCAGCTCCCCGCAGCGTCTCGTGTTCCGCCCCTGCAACGACTCCAGCCCCCGACTGCACGCGCGAAGCCCTCCTTCGAACTCGACATCGACACCAACCCTATCGGCACCGGCGCCGGCGAGGCGAGGCGAGGCGACCATCCGGGTGTCACTTTCCCGGTTTGCGGGCGAATCCCTGTCTAGCTAGCTGCCCCGCCCTCTCCCTGCGCCGTTGAGGGCGAGGAGGAGGAGGCGATGGGGACCATGACGATCGGTGCCAAGTACAAGACCACGCTCAGGGACCCCGGCCACGGCGGCGTCCTCCGCATGGTGCGTCCACATCCTTGGTCGCCGTCTCGCCCCCCCCCCACCCACCCACACACACACCCCATTCGCCTCCCATCCGAAACCCCCCTTATTGGCAGCTTGTATTGGTCTTGGGTTCTGTTTGGTTGGCTTGCGCCGGCATTGCTTTTGCTGCTCGGTCGTCGAGGCGTGGTTGCTCGGCAGGGGGTTATCGGTGTTGAGGTGACCAACTGATTGATCCAGAGTAGGTTTCTGATTGGACTCAAAACAGAAGAAATTGAAGCATGCTGCTGCTTACTAGATCGGAGTGCGTGTGCGTGTGCCTGTGCTTTCCTCATTGTTGTATGTGTACTGCACCCAACATTTGGGTTTAGTCGTGGAACAGAGTAAGTCTGATCCGCCGTAAGTTAGCATTGCGGTTGGAGCAAAGGGATTGTGTGTCAAGCCCGGTGCCTCCTTTGCCTTTAGTGGGAGCCAATTTGTGCCCCAAGTAAGAACACCCAGTTTGCTTAAAGAAATTGGGGGCTCAACACATGCTATAAAAAATCTGCTTGAGGCAGTTGTTTGGTTCGTGATTGCACTGTTTATGTATGATGTTCCTAGTATTTTCATATTTGGTGCTGATGCAGTCTTACCGCTGCTTGCAAGTGATCATAATGTGCTTCTTTGTTCTTGTAATTGCAGAGTGAAGACAAGTTAATATTTACCCCTAATGATCCACGCTCACTAATGAAGCTCAGTGTTGATTTCCGAAGCATCAAAGGTACTTGTCCTTTGTCCATATGCAGCGCTGGTTTCGTAATCATAGCACTGAGGGTTGTACAAAATTGAAGTACTGCCATTGTTCTGATGTGTTAGGAAACTACTTAATTGTAGATAGATGGGCATTTACTAGGTGTGGTTTGCGATTTGCCGTGGGTTTGTTTGAAATGATTCAACAGAATGAAGAACATATACATCTAAGATTACATATTCAGAATACATACGTCCAATATTACATATTCAGCTCATCAGCTGTGCCAGAGTAGGCCATGCATGTTGGTTGATGAGAATTGATTTCATGGTCATTACCAATATGCTTGATGGTAACTTTGTAGCTTCTTCCTACATGTGCTTCAGGCCACAAGTTTAACAAGGTAGATGGTAGCAAACCAACGCCGCCATTATTGAATCTTTCAAAAGATTCTGACAAGGTATGATCAATTAATAAAATATAAACATCCTGTTGAGTTTTGGTTGATAGGCATATATATGCTCTTCATTTATTTCTGTGACTGAGAAGATTGTGATTTCTGTGCTTTTTTCAGGGGGGAGGCTATATTTTTGAGTTTGACAATGTTGGTAACCGTGATTTGTGTCGCGACTTTGTAGGTAATGTTCAGTAAATGTTTCTAATAAGCATGTCATTTTCTGCCATCAAATAGATCACATATTATGAACAAATACATCTTTTGAAAATGATTATTCTTGTTAGACTGAGTATATGCATTTTTAATGTTACTTTTGGTCCTTGCTTCTATATTTTGATTGTGAGTTTCACCTCTAGTCTGCACAATTATTGCCAACAAAATATAGAACTAACTGGTGATGTTGTTCTCTCAGCTAGGGTTTTAGGCAAACATCAAGGTACTGTGCCTGCTAGAACAAATGTACCTCCAGAAAAATCAGCTGTGTCAACTGGTCCAGAACAGCTGAGTTCTGCCGAAATGGAACGGCGGATGAAATTGCTACGAGAAGACAGGTAATATCTGTATTTCAAACACCCTGCATGATTCTTCTGCTGACAGCAACATGGGGTATTGATAATAATTTAATACTAAACCGCAACAGTGCAAGCTGTCTTGCTCTCTTTAGTAATTTTTGCTGAGCCCTTATGTGCTTGTGCTTTTCAATTGATTACCTGATTCTAATTTTTTTTCTTGTTAAGTATGCATTTGGCTCTCGTAGGTTCACTTATTCAAAGATGATACTAAAGCTTCACTTTTAACTGGTCTTTACTGGTCGGTTTCATCAGCATATAAATCTGTGCAACATTACATAATGAAGCTGGTGGCATAGCTTCTAGATTGAAAATGATATGCCTTTTATGTGTTGTAACTGTAGAACTTTGAAAGAGCCAAAATAAAGTGCAGATGCCAAAATGTATTCACCTATCCATTTTTTGTATGGGAATGTCATTCAGATATATTTCCTAGCGTACCTGAACTTGCTTGGGACGAAATGCTACTGTTGTTGGTGTAATGTCATTCGGTTATATTTTATTAATAGATCACCTCAGGAGCATGTTGATGCTGTTAGGGTAACAGATCTGTGTAGCTGTAGGGATGAACATTTAATCATCGTATGTTGTTTTAAGAGAATGATACAGACAGATTTTCAGACTATCATAGCCAACCAGAGGAAACACAGTTCTGTTGTATTATTGTCTTGTTGAACCTTCTCTTTTTGCAGTGAACTGCAGAAGTTACATAAGAAGTTTGTGCTTGGCAATATTCTGCAAGAGTCTGAATTCTGGGCAACAAGAAAGGTAAAAACTACTGTGCACGGATACAATTTCTGTTTGTTTTGTAGTATATTTTTATTCAGTTGCAACCAATACTTATTTAAGTCCTGCAGAATTTACTTGACGATGAAACAAACAAAGCATCAAAACAAAAGCCAGGTTTCAAAAGCGCCATGCTAGCTGATGTTAGGCCATCAGCTGATGGACAGGTATGCTATGGGCCTATAGTCATTGCAAGCCTATGTGGCATACCATGATAGTTTATGTAGTATATGGCTGTATCCTATCACTTATTGACTTCACTCAATGTTGGTTATCTTAATTTACTCATTTCTGATTTATGTGTATCCTTCCACAGACAAACAAGGTTACTTTCAGTCTGACTACTGAGATTATCCATCAGGTACATTGTTTCTACCTTGGTAATGAATTATCATCTAAAGCAGGTTTACCTGCTTGCATCATTTGCTACTTCTTCAACCATCATAAATGCAGCTATGCATTCATCTAAATGCTGGTCTGCCTGGTAGCATCATTTGCAATATTTTTAACTGTCATGTGCAGTGCTATGTACCTAAAAAAGGTGTAATGCTATGGTTGATGGAATTTCTAAACAGTTGTGTTGTTTAATGGTTCCACTTGACCAACTATTTATTAGCACCTATTGCATTCTGTGTAAGGAGCAACACCTCACTTGTTTTCTCAGGGTCATGTACTGACACATGGTCCTAGACTGGGTGGTATTTACAAACTGTAACTCTTTGTGATGACACAGTTCTACATTTCTTTTCTTCTTCAGTACTTGACATACATATAGAATGGTATGATCCCTTGTCAAGCCATTTCTATGCCATGAAAATCTAAATATGCCATTTTTACTGCATGAAAAATGTAAATTCCACTGTATTTTGCTATACCTGTTCAAAAACCTCGAGTGGGCTACTCAAACGCATTCTTGCATCTATTAGTCTGGATCAGTGAAGCTATGCTCAGGATTGGCCTGTCTAGACTATCAGGCATTGTAAGCCTGTCCTGGAGGACATAGTTACTTGGATTGCAGGCCACCTGCGATTCACGATGTCAGGTCGAGCATCCTGTATTCTTGTGATCTGGTTGTCCACCAGGAAGCTGCTGGTCATGACCCCATGCAATAGCAATGGGAGAAGGGCAGAGTGGAAGAGAGAGATTGAGAGGAAGTGAGCTAGTCCCACAGCCCACTCCCTTCTCATTCTCTTCCTTATTCCCTTCTCTGAATACATTTAGATTGTATCGATGTATTATCTGTGAGTGAGGCCACACCGTCGTGACCGCATCTCTTGACCCGGTCGAACAGGCTTATTCTGGTCCTTGGGCTGGGCTACATCTGCTCAGTAATACTAATTTACCTGGCATACATTATTAACCATGTAAATGCTAAACTCCAAGATTGTCTATTGGATGTTGACTAAGTCTTGAAAATCAGTTGTTATGAATATGATATATTATTTGAGGTTTTGCAGATTTTTGCAGAAAAGCCAGCCGTGCATCGGGCATTTTTGGATTATGTCCCGAAGAAGGTAAGATAGTGCATACTTGTGTATACTATTTTCATGTGCCTTACCATAGGCTTTAGGAAGCTTGAGCTTAAGTTGAAGTTAGTTTATACTATATCTGTGTTGGCATAAAGTGGATTTGGATTCTCATTTTGCTCTGTTTTTCCTTCATCTCCTGTGACTCCCAAAAAGTTGTCAGAAAAGGATTTTTGGACAAAATACTGTAGAGCTGAGTATCTACTTAGGACAAAAAATACTTTAGCGGCAAAAGCTGAAGCCGCTGACGATGAGGAATTAGCCATGTTTTTGAAAAATGATGATATACTTGCCAAGGAGGCAAAGCTCAAGGTATAATTCTAGCTGTTTATTGTTGTCATCCTGCATATTTTGCAATACATGTTTCCTTAAAAAAAATTGATGTCTCAATTATTGTTTACAGATAAAACGAGTTGATCCAACATTAGACATGGAGGCAGATGCAGGGGATGACTACATCCATCTTCCGGTGTGTTTGTGTTCTTGCTACTGTTTTGTTATATCTACAAGTTCACAAAGACAAGTGGTTTATCCGTTTCTCATAATGAGCAAATTGTCTGCTATTTTGATCACAACCTCATGTAGTGCTTAGTCCTATTTTGAAAAAATTCATATCATTATTCTTTCGGGCATCTAGGATCATGGGATGCTCCGTGATGGCAGCAGAGAGACAGCTGATATTGATAGCGAGTTGGCTAGGAGAACACTTTCTCAGGATCTGAATCGGCATGCTGCTGTTGTTCTTGAAGGGAGATCAACAGGTGAAGTTTTGGACTCAACTCAAAAGTTTTCATGCTGTCTCATTTAAGTTTTTGTATACTGAAGTTGATTGGTCAAGCATGCTATTACTGTTATGAGATGATACTGTTATGCTAACAGCCTAACAGTTCATCTGCGACTACACTTCTACTGGCTTCCTGTTTGTCTGTCTAATACTTCCTGAAAAAAATGCACCGACAGTTGCACAAATCAACCATCCTATACTGCTGGTTGGTTGCACACTGTAATGCTCTAGTGTAGTACCTTCTCTGTGCTGGTGTACTTTCCCCTTCACATTAGAGGAATGCCAATCATTTCTACTTTGCATTTGCTTATGCTGTTAATAACTTAGTATTAATGCACCATATGGTTTCAGTGCGTAAGGTGATTGTATTTGTTATGCATCTTTTTGCAGATATTGAATCAACTGATACGAAGACTGTGGCTGAAGCACTTGCAAGGTCCAAGAAGGGTTAGTAATTATATCGCTGTGTGCATCTGTTCTCACCGTAATTAGTTCCTTACTAGGCTGATGAGTTATGAACTGCAGAACCACCTCCTAGCTCTGCTGCTGATGATGCTAGTCATGAGAGATTGGTAAAGGTGGCCCGCATGACTGAGATAGAGGATCTGCAAGCTCCACGAAGTCTCCCATATGCACCACTTTGTATAAAGGTAATAGTTGGTTCATATGGCTTGATATAATATATTACCTCCGCCCCAAATTAGTTGTCTTAGATTTGTCTAGATATGGATGTACCTAACACTAAAACGTGTCTATATACATCCGTATCTAGACAAATCTAAGACAACTAATTCGGGACGGAGGGAGTATCAACTACAGCAATATATCGCAAGATTATGGATTCTCACGCCTTTCTTGTCTTTATAGGATCCTCGAGAATATTTTGATTCTCAGCAAGCAAATGCTCTGAGACCTTTAGGTAGCAACGATGGAAGAAAGGCCCGCAGCTGCAGCCTGAGCACCGATGATGCATTCCGTCATTTAATGGATCAAATATCTTCCGTGAAAATGAACTGTCCTGTTGTTCAGTCAGATGTTGCTCTAAAGGTAAGCAGTTCTACTTGAACCTGATACCAATGTTCTATAATAAACTTTACGGGGATTAGGTCCTGTTTCCTTGAAAGATGCATGTCTGTAGATATATCTGACTTGCTCCCTCCATTCCAATGAATAAAGCATGCGTGCATTTAAAAAATGAACTTCAACAATAAATTAGACTAACTGAATGTGGGTTATATGCGACTAAAATTGTGCCGTTGAATTCGTATTCGAAAGAAGTTTTCAATGGTATAATTTGTAGGTCACAAAAATTATATATTATTGGTCTAATTTATGGTTAAAGTTGGATTTGAAATCGCCCCCCGCTGCGCATTGGTCTATTACTCTTTCATTCCCTCTGTCATGCGGTTACCTCATCCAGTGTAGGTGAATCTTGTTTCCTCTGTAAACGGGACGGTGGTTCTTTGTGTTTGTACATATTTTACTGGAAGAGAATTTGCTCTTCCAAAACCAGTGAAGAAAATTTGCATAGAACTAACCAATCAGTTCCCAACCATTTCTATGGACACAATGATAGGCCCAACATTCTAAATGGTACAAACACTTCTACTATCAGAAAAGTTGATGTTTGTGTAACTGTTTTATATATGACTAACTTACACCTTATCTGGTCCACAATTTTGCATTGCCAAAAAAGAAACAGTATCCATTTTGCAAATGAAACTGGTTTACCTTTGTTTGTTTTGTTCCGATTCTTGATGTTGGATTGTCATTTCATCAACATCCCAATACTCCCAATTACCTGAATACTCCAAGTTTCCCTTACAAACACACGTTTTGGATGCTGTATTGCTGTGGCTTCTATATTCTTAAGGTATTAAATTGCATGAGCAGGAAAACCTAACTACCTACATGGTATGGGCCTAGGTTCTTAACGAATTGAATGAAGGAATTTCGCGTTCACGGAGGCTCAATCTTAAGAATCCCCAAGACAGTCTCCTTGGTCGTCTTCCTCACCGAACACGAGATGAACTTATGGATGTGAGATACTGCACCTATTTACCTTTTATGCAGAAGCTGTACTGTACTTCCAATTTTTTCTAGAATGTTTATTTTCCGGACTTATCTTAATGTACCTTTATTTATTTATTTATGTATATTTGTCCGAGATCTTCTAAAATCTTCTTATCACCGCACTCGAGATCTTATTATACATCTTGTATTGACAGAGTTTATTGTGACTGTCTATTTTGTTAGCATTGGACGGCTATCCAGGAGTTGCTGCGCCATTTTTGGTCATCATACCCAATAACAACCGCAGTCCTTAGTAATAAGGTGTATTGTCACTCCTATCTTATCTGAAATATTGTGTAACCCACAAGTAGTATTTCGGTGGAAGTTGGTAAAAGTAGCTCAGTGGCTGGGTGACTTTTGATTAAACAAATGGTTACTGAAATGTAGTTTCCTGTTTCAAGATGAGAACAATACCAGTGCATGTTATAAATGTGAATAATAACTAATAAAAGCAAGTACAAATGATCAGTTAATATTTTTAGTGGTGGAGTTTGATGTGTTGCCAAAATGGTGCTTGTCTGTTTCCTTGCTATCAGTAATTATGGAAATTGACCACCACCAGGTTCTTATTCTTATTACTCCCTCCGATCCAAATTAACTGTCGCAGCTCTAGTGCAACTTTGTACTAAAGCTGCGATAATTAACTTGGATCAGAGGGAATATTATTTTTAATATATTTTTGGCTATCAAAATGTTGCATTTAACTAACCAGTTTGTTTCTAGCTTTTCTCATACTGTATTAGTTCTGTTAATAGAACCACTTACTGAAAAATAGCAGTTGATAAGATTGTGTTATACAGTCTAGTATTGGTATATTTGTGTACACAGCGTAATAGCAAGTCAAGGATGCCCAGATTGATGGTTATGTTCTTACTGTGGTTTTGTCACTAATTTATAATCTAGATACCTGGTAGGACTGCCATATGGTAAGCTATCTTAAGCAGTTAAAAACATCCAGACCATTATTCCTTAGATGTTTATGTACTTCTCCGGTTGTTCCACAGGTTCAACGGCTGAAGGAAGCAATGACACAGATATATCAGAAGTTACAGGTTAATCTTCCTCAGCACAGTAGATATTTGGAACCTATCTAATTATAACTGAAATTGCCTTTGATTATATTCATCTGTGCAACTTCATACGTGCAGGATATAAAGGAATCGGCACAGCCTGATGTACGGCATGAAATATCTCAACTCGTAAAGCCCATGACACAGGTTCCTAACGCTTCTTACTGTTGTGTTTGATTACCATTACCCCATGAATTATCTGAACTTGGAGAAAACTATCCACCTATACCTTTGTCATGATTTAGCTAGATGCATTTCCATATTTGTAAAGCAGAGCTGCAGAAAGGATCAAATATTTGTATTGAATGCTGCTTTTATTTTCATTTGCTGGTTTTCGTGCTCATTGGATACTTGCTTCCTTGCTGTTGATGCCGTAAAACACATGAATACCAGTTTTCTTTGAATAATTTTCAGCAAGCTGATTATATAATAATTTCCAGGCGCTGGATGCTGCATTCTACCATGACCAGCAGCAGAAATCTTCAAAGGCCGGGAGCAAGCCCAATGGGTTTTGAGCAGAGAACACCCCCCATAAGGATTCAACCTGATTACTGCTAGAGCGTGAGGGCTACCACGCCGGTGAGCTCTAGGCGGCAATGATGCTGTGTTGAAAAGGCACTCCTGGAGGCTTTTATTTTGCCGTGTATTAATTATTAAATACACGTGGAACATAATAACATGCTTACTTGCAATTTTTTCCCTGGACACCTCGTATTCATCTCCTCCTAGCTGTTTCAAGATAGAATCATGATTCTGGTTCTTCGTTGTGTTTACGGATGGCCTATTTCCCTTGCGGTGGCGATGTGCAAATGGTTATAAATAAAGAAATCCTGATGAAAAGATAGGTAAGGTATGCCATGATATATCAGCAATTTGCTCTTGCGAATAAATACTTGCTTTGTTCCCTGTTAAAAAGTTTAGGCATCAGAATACAGTAGCTTGTAACACGCATTGGTTCAAAAAAAAAAGGAAGAAAAAGCTTGTAACACGCATCTTCTTCTATGGGTATTTTTAAATTAATAATGTGTTGGACTGCCAAAAAGAAAAATGTTGGTACAAAAATTAGAAACACAAATGGGTTTGATGATAAATACAGTTTTCATGTCAATAGTCTTGTTGCATAGTACTCCCTTTATTCCTAAATATAAGCCTTTTAGTGATTTTAATATGAACTACATATGGAGCGAAATGAGTGAATCTACACTTTAAAATATGTTTATATTCATTCGTATGTTATGGGTATTTTAAATTAATAATGTGTTGGACTGCCAAAAGAAAAATGTTGGTACAAAATTAGAAACACAAATGGGTTTGATGATAAATACAGTTTTCATGTCAATAGTCTTGTTGCATAGTACTCCCTTTATTCCTAAATATAAGCCTTTTTAGAGATTTTAATATGAACTACATATGGAGCGAAATGAGTGAATCTACACTTTAAAATATGTTTATATTCATTCGTATGTAGTCCATATTCAAATCTTTAAAAAGACTTATATTTAAGAACGGAGTATAAGACTTTTTAGAGCTAGAACCGATGGAGCAACATGGCGCAGAAGGTGTGATGTTGGCGTCCTTTGTGGCTGAAAATAATAACGCACAAGAAAGTTCAGAATAAGTATACATAAAGGGAGAGAAGGAAAATAGAAGCAAAAAAGTACAAACATAAAATTAAACCACGCCCAGTGGGACTCGAACCCACAATCGCCTGATTAGAAGTCAGACGCCTTATCCATTAGGCCATGGGCGCTTTTTGATAAAATCGCACCCAAATAATATTGGTATTTATGTTTCCTTATTTGGTGCAAAAAATAATAAAGGAAGGGAAAAACTAACGCTCACACGTGTGGTATCTTATACATCGCCCACACGCCTTCTTTACCACTCATCTTGCCACATGTGAATAGATGACATCAGCAGAAATCTTTTTGATTTTTGGCTTAAAAATGTCTTATCTCCTAATTAGAAAATCAAATTTAAAATTCGTTTTCATCATTAAATCCGTCTCGACGAGATCTTCAAAACTAGACCCCATATTGATATGTTTCGATGAATTATTTTTTTGCCCAAAAGTTGCCATGATGTTTACACTGTAGTTGACATAGTGCTTAAACTAAAGTTGTCATGTGGCAATTCCAGTTTGTAGAGGATGGCAATTTTAGTATTTTGATGATGACAACTCCAGTACTTTGATCATGAAAATTATTTTTTGTATGAATCATGGCAATTTTAAGTGCATGTATCATGACAATTTTAGTTTATGGTTCATGGCAAATCTAGTTTCTTAATTCCCGTCAAAATTTACTTTTAAATGTAGAAGAGAATAACTGAAACATATCATGGCAACTTCAGTGTAAACACCATGGCAATTCATGTGCAATAGACATGGCAACATTTAATCCAAAAAAAATTCCGTCGAAATATATTGATATGAGATATAGTTTCAAAAATCTCGTCGCGAGGAATTTAATGGTGAAAACGGATCTTCAATCTGATTTTTCATTTAAGAGATAAAATATTTTAAAAATTAAAAATCCAAAAAGATTCTCACATGCATGCATGCGGTGATGTGGCGCAGTCTGTCTATTATAGGGTGTGTGGGCGGGTTTCACTCCCACCACACGTGTGGGCGTTAGCGTTGTCCTAAAGGAAAGGACATGCTTGATGCGTCTCCGAACTGCTTTAGGGATTACTGTTGGAAATATGAGCAATTTACCGAATGATTTTATTAATAAAAATATTAGATAAAGCATGACTAATATAGTAGAGATAAAACAAGTCATGTAATTTGACAAAGAGAAGGTAAATAGCATCTGCATATACGAAGTAGAACCGAACACATCTAGAACAGACACTAGAGCAAGAAGTTGTGACAGAACCTCTAACGGAAAGAGTATGAGAACATACAGAACGGGAGCAGATGCACCGGTCTTGGGGTCGGTGTCCTCGCTAGCCATGTCGTCGAGGAGGTTGTCAACGTCGGGGAAGAAGTCGTCGGAGTCCGGGGCGTCTGTTATAAAGAAGTCAGTAGTCGTGCTGAGCGCTCCCCAAAACTCTTATCACCCTTCTCCCGTACAGGACTCAAAAGGTGCGGTTTCGGAGGCCTACTGTCCCGACCTGCGGTGCACGCCGCAAGTCGGGATGGGGAAGATCGTAGCAGCAGCGCAGTGCTCAGGAACTTTTGAAGGAAATATGCCCTAGAGGCAATAATAAAGTTGTTATTTACATTTCTTTATATCATGATAAATGTTTATTATACATGCTAGAATTGTATTAACCAAAAACTTAGTACATGTGTGAACACATAGACAAACAGAGTGTCACTAGTATGCATCTACTTGACTAGCTCGTTGAATCAAAGATGGTTATGTTTCCTAACCATAGACATGAGTTGTCATTTGATTAACGAGATCACATCATTAGAGAATGATGTGATTGACTTGACCCATTCCGTTAGCTTAGCATTTGATCGTTTAGTATATTGCTATTGCTTTCTTCATGGCTTATACATGTTCCTATGACTATGAGATTATGCAACTCCCGAATACCGGAGGAACACTTTGTGTGCTACCAAATGTCACAACGTAACTGGGTGATTATAAAGGTGCTCTACAGGTGTCTCCAATGGTACTTGTTGAGTTGGCATAGATCGAGATTAGGATTTGTCACTCCGATTGTCGGAGAGGTATCTCTGGGCCCTCTCGGTAATGCACATCACTATAAGCCTTGCAAGTAATGTAACTAATGAGTTAGTTGCAAGATGATGCATTACAGAACGAGTAAAAAGACTTGCCGGTAACGAGATTGAACTAGGTATTGAGATACCGACGATCGAATCTCCGGCAAGTAACATACCGATGACAAAGGGAACAACGTATCTTGTTATGCGGTTTGACCGATAAAGATCTTCGTAGAATATGTAGGAGCCAATATGAGCATCCAGGTTCCGCTATTGGTTATTAACCGGAGACATGTCTCGGTCATGTCTACATAATTCTCGAACCCGTAGGGTCCGCACGCTTAACGCTCGGTGATGGTTGGTATTATGAGTTTATGTGTTTTGATGTACCGAAGATGGTTCGGAGTCCCGGATGTGATCACGGACATGACGAGGAGTCTAAAAATGGTCGAGACATAAAAATTGATATATTGGACGACTATATTCGGACACCGGATGAGTTCCGGGGGTCACCGGATATTTATCGGAGTGCCGGGGGATTATCGGAACCCCCGGGGGAAGTATTGGGCCTTAGTGGGCCTTAGGGGAGAGAGAGGGCAGAGCCCAGGAGGTGGCCCCCCCAAGGGGAGTCCGAATTGGACTAGGGGAGGGGGGGCGCGGCCCCTCTTCCCCTCTCCCTCTCCCTCTCTTTCGTTCCCCCTTCCTCCTTCCTAGTAGGACTAGGAAAGGATGAATCCTACTCCTACTAGGAGGAGGATTCCTTCTCTCCTTGGGCACACCAAGGGCCGGCCGGCCTCCCCCCTTGCTCCTTTATATACGGGGGCAGGGGGAACCCTAAGACACACAAGTTGATTGTTCCAAGCCGTGTGCGGTGCCCCCCTCCACCATAATCCACCTCGGTCATATCGTCGTAGTGCTTAGGTGAAGCTCTGCGCCGGTAACTTCATCATCACCGTCATCACGCCGTCGTGCTGACGAAGCTCTCCCTCGAAGCTCT
This sequence comes from Aegilops longissima, assembly GCA_021605205.1. Classification (NCBI taxonomy): domain Eukaryota; kingdom Viridiplantae; phylum Streptophyta; class Magnoliopsida; order Poales; family Poaceae; genus Aegilops; species Aegilops longissima. The sequence continues at coordinate 666,277,866 of CM038678.1, forward strand.
ACTGGATCGTGAGTTCGTGGGGTGTCACCGAGCTGAACGTGTGCAGATCGCGGAGGTGCCGTACGTTTGGTACAAGGATCGGTCGGTCGTGAAGACGTACGACTACATCAATAGCATTATCATAACGCTTCAGCTTTTGGTCTACGAGGGTACGTGGACAACACTCTCCCCTCTCGTTGCTATGCATCACCATGATCTTGCGTGTGCGTAGGATTTTTTTGAAATTACTACGTTCCCCAACAGTGGCATCCGAGCCAGGTTTATGCGTAGATGTTATATGCACAAGTAGAACACAAGTGAGTTGTGGGCGATACTAGTCATACTGCTTACCAGCATGTCATACTTTGATTCGGCTTGTTGGATGAAGCGGCCCGGACCGACATTACGCGTACGCTTACGCGAGACTGGTTTTATCGACGTGCTTCGCACATAGGTGGCTGGCGGGTGTCAGTTTCTCCAACTTTAGTTGAATCTAGTGTGGCTACGCGCGGTCCTTGTGAAGGTTAAAACAACACATACTTGATGAAATTTCGTTGTGGTTTTGATGTGTAGGTAAGAACGGTTCTTGCTCAGCCCGTAGCAGCCACGTAAAACTTGCAACAACAAAGTAGAAGACGTCTAACTTGTTTTTGCAGGGCATGTTGTGATGTGATATGGTCAAGACGTGATGCTAAATTTTATTGTATGAGATGATCATGTTTTGTAACAGAGTTATCGGCAACTGGCAGGAGCCATATGGTTGTCGCTTTATTGTATGAAATGCAATCACCATGTAATTGCTTTACTTTATCACTAAGCGGTCGCGATAGTCATAGAAGCAATAGTTGGCGAGACGACAGCGATGCTACGATGGAGATCAAGGTGTCGCGCCGGTGACGATGGTGATCATGACGGTGCTTTGGAGATGGAGATCAAAGGCACAAGATGATGATGGCCATATCATATCACTTATATTGATTGCATGTGATGTTTATCTTTTATGCATCTTATTTTGCTTAGTACGGCGGTAGCATTATAAGATGGTCTCTCACTAAATTTCAAGGTACAAGTGTTCTCCCTGAGTATGCACCGTTGCGAAAGTTCGTCGTGCCGAGACACCACGTGATGATCGGGTGTGATAAGCTCTACGTTCACATACAACGGGTGCAAGCCAGTTTTGCACACGCAAAATACTCGGGTTAAACACGACGAGCCTAGCATATGCAGATATGGCCTCGGAACACTGAGACCGAAAGGTCGAGCATGAATCATATAGTAGATATGATCAACATAGTGATGTTCACCATTGAAAACTACTCCATCTCACATGATGATCAGACATGGTTTAGTTGATATGGATCACGTGATCACTTAGATGATTAGAGGGATGTCTATCTAAGTGGGAGTTCTTCAGTAATTTGATTAATTAAACTTTAATTTATCATGAACTTAGTACCTGATAGTATTTTGCATGTCTATGTTGTTGTAGATAGATGGCCCGCGCTGTTGTTCCGTTAAATTTTAATGCGTTCCTAGAGAAAGCTAAGTTGAAAGATGATGGTAGCAACTACACAGACTGGGTCCGTAACTTGAGGATTATCCTCATTGCTGCATAGAAGAATTACGTCCTGAAGCACCGCTAGGTGCCAAACCCGCTGCAGGAGCAACGCCAGATGTTATGAACGTCTGGCAGAGCAAAGCTGATGACTACTCGATAGTTCAGTGGGCCATGCTTTACGGCTTAGAACCGGGACTTCAACGACGTTTTGAACATCATGGAGCATATGAGACGTTCCAGGAGTTGAAGTTAATATTTCAAGCAAATGCCCAGATTGAGAAATATGAAGTCTCCAATAAGTTCTACAGCTGCAAGATGGAGGAGAATAGTTCTGTCAGTGAACATATACTCAAAATGTCTGGGTATAATAATCACTTGATTCAACTGGGAGTTAATCTTCCTGATGATAGTGTCATTGACAGAATTCTTTAATCACTGCCACCAAGCTACAAGAGCTTCGTGATGAACTATAATATGCAAGGGATGGATAAGACAATTCCCGAGCTCTTCGCAATGCTAAAGGTTGCGGAGGTAGAAATCAAGAAGGAGCATCAAGTGTTGATGGTCAACAAGACCACCAGTGTCAAGAAAAAGGGTAAAGGGAAGAAGGGGAACTTCAAGAAGAACTACAAGCAAGTTGCTACTCAAGTGAAGAAGCCCAAGTTTGGACCTAACCCTGAGACTGAGTGCTTCTACTGCAAAGGGACTGGTAACTGGAAGCGGAACTGCCTGAAGTATTTGGTGGATAAGAAGGATGGCAAGGTGAACAAAGGTATATGTGATATACATGTTATTAATGTGTACCTTACTAATGCTCGCAGTAGCACCTGGGTATTTGATATTGGTTATGTTGCTAATATTTGCAACTCGAAACAGGGACTACGGATTAAGCGAAGATTGGCTAAGGACGAGGTGACGATGCGCGTGGGAAATGGTTCCAAAGTCGATGTGATTGCGATTGCACGCTACCTCTACATCTACCTTGGGATTAGTTTTAGACCTGAATAATTGTTATTTGGTGCCAGCGTTAAGCATGAACATTATATCTGGATCTTGTTTGATGCGAGACGGTTATTCATTTAAATCTGAGAATAATGGTTGCTCTATTTATATGAGTAATATCTTCTATGGTCATGCACCCTTGAAGAGTGGTCTATTTTTATTGAATCTCGATAGTAGTAATACACATGTTCATAATATTGAAGCCAAAAGATGCAGAGTTGATAATGATAGTGCAACTTATATGTGGCACTGCCATTTGGGTCATATTGGTGTAAAGCGCATGAAGAAACTCCATTCTGATGGACTTTTGGAATCACTTGGTACTTGCGAACCATGCCTCATGGGCAAGATGACTAAAACTCCATTCTTCGGAACAATTGAGCGAGCAACAGATTTGTTGGAAATCATACATACTGATGTATGTGGTCCAATGAATGTTGAGGCTCACGGCAGGTATCGTTATTTTCTCACCTTCACAGATGATTTGAGCAGATATGGTTATATCTACTTGATGAAACATAAGTCTGAAACATTTGAAAAGTTCAAAGAATTTCAGAATGAAGTGGAAAATCATCGTAACAAGAAAATTAAGTTTCTACGATCTGATCGTGGAGGAGAATATTTGAGTTACGAGTTTGGTCTTCATTTGAAACAATGCGGAATAGTTTCGCAACTCATGCCACCCGGAACACCATAGTGTAATGGTGTGTCCGAACGTCGTAATCGTACTTTACTGGATATAGTGCGATCTATGATGTCTCTTACTGATTTACCGCTATCATTTTTGGGTTATGCTTTAGAGACGGCTGCATTCACGTTAAATAGGGCACCATCTAAATTCGTTGAGACGACACCTTATGAACCATGGTTTGGCAAGAAACCAAAGTTGTCATTCCTTAAAGTTTGGGGCTGCGATGCTTATGTGAAAAAGCTTCAACCTGATAAGCTTGAACCCAAATCGGAGAAATTTGTCTTCACAGGATACCAAAGGAGACTGTTGGGTACACCTTCTATCTCAGATCCGAAGGCAAGACATTCGTTGCTTAGAATGGATCCTTTCTAGAGAAGGAGTTTCTCTCAAAAGAAGTGAGTGGGAGGAAAGTAGAACTTGATGAGGTAACTGTACCTGCTCCCTTATTGGAAAGTAGTTCATCACGAAATCTGTTCTGTGTTGCTACACCAATTAGTGAGGAAGCTAATGATGATGATCATATAACTTCAGATCAAGTTACTACCGAACCTCGTAGGTCAACCAGAGTAAGATCCGCACCAGAGTGGTACGGTAATCCTGTTCTGGAGGTCATGTTGCTTGACCATGACGAACCTACGAACTATGAGGAAGCAATGATAAGCCCAGATTCCATGAAATGGCTCGAGGCCATGAAATCTGAGATGGGATCCATGTATGAGAACAAAGTGTGGACTTTGGTTGACTTGCCCGATGATCGGCAAGCCATCGAGAATAAATGGATCTTCAAGAAGAAGACTGACGCTGACGGTAATGTTACTGTCTACAAAGCTCGACTTGTTGTGAAAGGTTTTTGACAAGTTCGAGTTGACTACGATGAGACTTTCTCACCCGTAGCGATGCTTAAGTCCGTCTGAATCATGTTAGCAATTTCTGCATTTTATGATTATGAAATTTGGCAAAATGGATGTAAAGACTGCATTCCTGAATGGATTTCTGGAAGAAGAGTTGTATATGATGCAACCTGAAGGTTTTATCGATCCAAAGGGTGCTAACAAAGTGTGCAAGCTCCAGCGATCCATTTATGGACTGGTGCAAGTATCTCAGAGTTGGAATAAACGTTTTGATAGTGTGATCAAAGCATATGGTTTTATACAGACTTTTGGAGAAGCCTGTATTTACAAGAAAGTGAGTGGGAGCTCTGTAGCATTTCTAATATTATATGTGGATGACATATTGTTGATTGGAAATGATATAGAATTTCTGGATAACATAAAAGGATACTTGAATAAGAGTTTTTCAATGAAAGACCTCGGTGAAGCTGCTTATATATTGGGCATTAAGATCTATAGAGATAGATCAAGACTATTAATTGGACTTTCACAGAGCACATACCTTGAAAAAGTTTTGAAGAAGTTCAAAATGGATCAAGCAAAGAAAGGATTCTTTCCTGTGTTACAAGGTGTGAAGTTGAGTTAGACTCAATGCCCGACCACTGCAGAAGATAGAGAGAAAATGAAAGGTGTTCCCTATGCTTCATCCATAGGCTCTATCATGTATGCAATGTTGTGTACCAGACCTGATGTGTGCCTTGCTATTAGTTTAGCAGGGAGGTACCAAAGTAATCTAGGAGTGGATCACTGGACAGCGGTCAAGAACATCTTGAAATACCTGAAAAGGACTAAGGATATGTTTCTCGTTTATGGAGGTGACAAAGAGCTCGTCGTAAATGGTTACGTTGATGCAAGCTTTGATACTGATCCGGATGACTCTAAGTCACAAACCGGATACGTGTTTATATTGAACGATGGAGCTGTCAGTTGGTGCAGTTCTAAGCAAAGCGTCGTGGCGGGATCTACGTGTGAAGCGGAGTACATAGCTGCTTCGGAAGCAGCAAATGAAGGAGTCTGGATGAAGGAGTTCATATCTGATCTAGGTGTCATACCTAGTGCATCGGGTCCAATGAAAACCTTTTGTGACAATACTGGTGCAATTGCCTTGGCAAAGGAATCCAGATTTCATAAGAGAACCAAGCACATCAAGAGACGCCTCAATTCCATCTGCGATCAAGTCAAGGAGGGAGACATAGAGATTTGCAAGATACATACAGATCTGAATGTTGCAGACCCGTTGACTAAGCCTCTCTCACGAGAAAAACATGATCAGCACCAAGACTCCATGGGTGTTAGAATCATTACTGTGTAATCTAGATTATTGACTCTAGTGCAAGTGGGAGACTAAAGGAAATATGCCCTAGAGGCAATAATAAAGTTGTTATTTATATTTCCTTATATCATGATAAATGTTTATATTCACGCTAGAATTGTATTAACCGGAAACTCAGTACATGTGTGAATACATAGACAAACAGAGTGTCACTAGTATGCCTCTACTTGACTAGCTCGTTGAATCAAAGATGGTTATGTTTCCTAACCATAGACATGAGTTGTCATTTGATTAACGAGATCACATCATTAGAGAATGATGTGATTGACTTGACCCATTCTGTTAGCTTAGCATTTGATCGTTTAGTATATTGCTATTGCTTTCTTCATGACTTATACATGTTCCTATGACTATGAGATTATGCAACTCCGAATACGGAGGAACACTTTGTGTGCTACCAAGCGTCACACGAATCGGGTGATTATAAAGGTGCTCTACAGGTGTCTACGATGGTACTTGTTGAGTTGGCATAGATCGAGATTAGGATTTGTCACTCCGATTGTCGGAGAGGTATCTCTGGGCCCTCTTGGTAATGCACATCACTATAAACCATGCAAGCAATGTAACTAATGAGTTAGTTGCAGGATGATGCATTATGGAACGAGTAAAGAGACTTGCCGGTAACGAGATTGAACTAGGTATTGAGATACCGACGATCGAATCTCGGGCAAGTAACATACCGATGACAAAGGGAACAACGTATCTTGTTATGCGGTTTGACCGATAAAGATCTTCGTAGAATATGTAGGAGCCAATATGAGCATCCAGGTTCCGCTATTGGTTATTAACCGGAGACATATCTCGGTCATGTCTACATAGTTCTCGAACCCATAGGGTCCGCACGCTTAACGTTCAGTGACAATCGATATTATGAGTTTATGTGTTTTGATGTACCGAAGATGGTTCGGAGTCCCGGATGTGATCACAGACATGACGAGGAGTCTGGAAATGGTCGAGACATAAAGATTGATATATTGGACGACTATATTCGGACACGGATGAGTTCGAGGGTCACGGATATTTATCGGAGTCTTGGGGGTTATCGGAACCCGGAAATCTTGGGCCTTAGTGGGACATAGGGGAGAGAGAGGGCAGCAGCCCAGGAGGTGGCGCCCCCCAAGGGGAGTCCGAATTGGACTAGGGGAGGGGGGCGTGGCCCCTCTTTCCCTCTCCCTCTCCCTCTCTTTCCTTCCCCCTTCCTCCTTCCTAGTAGGACTAGGAAAGGATGAATCCTACTCCTACTAGTCGGAGGATTCCTCCTCTCCTTGGGCTACCAAGGGCCGGCCGGCCTCCCCCCTTGCTCCTTTATATACGGGGGCAGGGGGCACCCTAAGATACACAAGTTGATTGTTCCAAGCCGTGTGCGGTGCCCCCTCCACAATAATCCACCTCGGTCATATCGTCGTAGTGCTTAGGCGAAGCCCTGCGCCGGTAACTTCATCATCATCGTCATCACGCCGTCATGCTGGCGAAGCTCTCCGTCGAAGCTCTACTGGATCGTGAGTTCGTGGGACATCACCGAGCTGAACGTGTGCAGATCGCGGAGGTGTCGTACGTTCGGTACTAGGATCGGTCGATCGTGAAGACGTACGACTACATCAACCGCATTGTCATAACGCTTACGTTTTCGGTCTACGAGGGTACGTGGACAACACTCTCCCCTCTCGTTGCTATGCATCACCATGATCTTGCGTGTGCGTAGGATTTTTTTTTGAAATTACTACGTTCCCAACAACTTTGTGGCGAGAGGAAGAGGATCTTCTGGTGTGTCTCTCTGGAGAGGAGCAACCTCTCTTATATAGGCACAGGAGAAGGAGGCAAACAGGCTGTGAGGGGAGGTGAAGCAAAAGAGGGAGACGAAGCAAACAGACTTCAGCCGAAGAGGCGAGCCGTTCGAATTCAGTGTCCACTGCAGAAAAACGTTTCAGCTCCCGCGTGACCTTTCGTATACCCATCGTGCGTGGCAAAAATTTAGACATCGGCTCGGCTCATTCCCGCAACCCGCGGCGCGTCGTGACGAGGCGAAGCGTGGCGTGGCGTGGCGAGGCGGGCGGTGGAGGAGGAGCGCGCGTGGATGTCCCTCTTGTTATCATGCTCATAGAAGTGGGGAAAGAACCTCCCTTATAAGGAGGTCCAACTCCCACTAAACTAGCAGTGTGGGACTAAACTTTAGTAGTATCCCTTGCCTTGCACAAATGGGCTAAGTGGGCTTCTAGGATTTATTTAGGAATTTCTGAAATAGTTATTGGGTTGGCCCATAAATAGATAAAATTCCAGCAATCTCCCACCAGATCCTAGAGGCACATAGAATTTGCCTTTAGTTCCAAAACACTGTTTTATATACCGGTACTGCAGTAGAGACTGTTAAGTTGAACTTACACCTAGAACTCTATGCTACACTAGTAAGCAACTTGAACAGTGGACTAGGCCTTGAACTGCAAGTTTTCTGCGAATCTAGCTTCACATAAAGCCTTGACCGATACGTGGCTACCGTGGGTCTTCCTTGCGGGTGGAGCTTATGCGTCATACTCTGAGACCTTTCATGAGTTTACTAGAGATAACCCTACTCTCATAGATTGCGATGTTTGACAATCAGACTCATATAGGTGTGTTCTTCAAAATATGTTCTGCAGGACAACATCTCTGCTTAAATGAGCCACCTAGAACACATTAAGATATACATCAACCTGCCATGCAGTTTTAGGAGAGTATTGCATCTTCATGGAGTGGTATTGTTAATAGTAAGGATACTCTCCTCTCAGTTGATCAACAGCTTGTCTTCCGCATCTAATTCACGGGATCTCTGATCACAAAGAATAGGTTACCATTGTGAACAACTCATATTGTGGGTCTCATACCCATCTCCCTCGTTGCATTATCTATCACATTACATGATAGACCCTTAGTAAAAGGATTTGGCAAATTTTTAGACGTTTGGATATAATCCAATGCAATAACTCCAGAGTTTCTCATTTCTGACAGACTTTAACCTACTCTGAACGTGTCTTGATGACTTCATATTATCCTTTGAGCTGCTCACTTTCATGATCACAGTTTGATATTCGAAGTTCATAAGGATACCCGGTACAGGTTTCTCAACAACTGGCAAGTCATTCAAGAGCCGGCGAAGCTAATCCGCTTCGACCGTAGTTGTATCTAGTGCTATGAGTTCTGCTTCCATTGTTGACCTTGTTAAGATGGTCTGCTTGCAAGACTTCCAAGAAACAACGCCACCTCCATGAGTGAATACATATCCACTCGTGGCCTTTATCTCATCAGCATTTGAGATCCACTTTGAGTCACTATACCCTTCAAGCACCTTTGGGTGCCTAGTGTAGTGAATTCCATAATTCGCAGTGCCTTTCAAATAACACAAAACTATCTCTAGAGCTTTCCAATGCACATCTCTTGGTTTTGAGACAAACCGACTTAGTTTGCTAATAGCAAAAGAGATGTCAGGTCTTGTAGCACTGGCTAAGTACATAAGCGAGCCAATAATCTGAGAATACTCCAATTGATCTCTAGCAATTCTTCGATTCTTTCAAAGCAGCATGCTAGCATCATATGGTGTTGGAGAGGGCTTGCAGTCACTATAGCCAAAGCGACTCAAGATCTTTTCCACATAGTGAGATTGAAGCAATGTAATCCCACCATCATCGTCTCTCAACAACTTGATGTTCAGAATGACATCAGCCACTCCTAAATCCTTCATCTCAAAACAGCGGGATAGGAAATCCTTGACCTCCTTAATAACATTCAGATTTGTTCTGAAAATCAATATGTCATCAACATACAAGCAAAGGATAAATCCCTCGCCCCCACCATGGCGATAGTACACACATTTGTTAGCTTCGTTTACAACAAAGCCTACAACTATTAAAGTTCTTTCAAACTTCTCATGCCACTGTTTGGGTGCTTGCTTGAGTCCATACAAATACTTCAGCAACTTGCACACTTTTTCTTCCCGGCCATCTAGTACAAACCCATCTGGTTGTTCCATATAAATTTCCTCATCCAACTCTCCATTTAGGAAAGCAATCTTAACATCCATTTGATGAACGAGAAGACCATGCGAGGCAGCTAGTGAAAGTAGAACTTGAATAGTGGTCGGTCGAGCCACAGGTGAGTAAGTATCAAACAAGTCTTCACCTTTCTTTTGGGTATAACCCTTACCCACGAGCCGAGCCTTGTACTTTTCAATAGTACCATCAGGCCTAAGATTCTTCTTGAATACCCATTTGCATCCTATAGGTTTTCACCCATAAGGACGATCAATTATCTCCCAAGTTTCATTCGCCAAGATGGAATCCATCTCGCTATGAACCGCTTCCTTCCAGTAGTCAGCATCTTCAGATGCATAGGCCTCTAAAATAGAACTAGGAGTATCATCTATGAGATACACAAGAAAATCATCACCAAAGGACTTTTTAGTCCTCTGTCTCTTGCTCCTAGTAGGAACTTTATTGTTCTCCTCCACAGGATTTTCAAAGTGTTCCATCGAAATGGCAGGTTCGGTAATTGTAACTGGTTCCTGATTCGATGAACTAGGCATCTCCTGATTAGATGAGGTAGCCATATCCTTCATTGGAAAGATATCTTCAAAGAAAGTCGCATCATTCGACTCCATGATCGTACCGACATGCATGTCAGGTACCTTAGATTTTACAACCAAGAATCTATAACCAATGCTATGAAACTCATATCCCAGGAAAACACAATCCACGGTCTTTGGTCCAAGCTTGCGCTTCTTTGGAATTGGCACATTGACTTTCGCCAAACAACCCGAGGTTCGTAGATAAGAGAGTTTTAATATTTTCTTCTCCCATTCCTCGAATGGAGTTATCTCTTTATTCTTTGTGGGAACTCGGTTTAGGACATGACATGCAGTTAATATCGCCTCCCCCCACCATGCCTTGGAGAGACCCGATGTGTCTAACATGGTGTTAACCAAATATGTTAGAGTACGGTTCTTTCTTTCGGCCACCCCATTTGACTGAGGTGAATAGGGAGGTGTCCTCTCATGGATTATACCATGTTCCGCACAAAAAGCATCAAATTCATTGGAAAAACACTCTCCACCACGGTCGGACCTAAGCCTCTTGATTTTCTGATCAAGTTGGTTTTCCACTTCAGCTTATAGATCTTCAAAAAGTTGAAAGCCTCATCCTTATATTTCAGAAGATACACACGGCAGTATCTAGTGGAGTCGTCAATTAACTCATGAAATATTTCTTTCCACCTTTTGTTAAAACACCATTCATTTCACATAGATCTGAATGTATGAGTTCTAGTGGTGCAAGATTTCTCGTTTTCGCAGTCACATGAGACTTACGAGGTTGCTTAGCTTGAACACACTTGACACTTGGATCCCTTGATAGTGGTGAAACTAGGGATTAAGTTCAACTTCGCTAGTCGCGACATGCAACCAAAGTTAACATGACAAAGACGTGAATGCCACACATTTGATTCACTATTGTTGCAAATATGATTAACAACTTTATTGCAAACGTCTAACAAGAATAAACGAAACAGGCCTCCTGACTCATAGCCTTTACCAACAAAGGTTCCATACTTGGATATTACAAATTTATTCGACTCAATGACAAGCTTGTAGCCATCTCTACACAGAAGAGATCCGCTAACAAGATTTTTATTGACAGAGGGGACATAATGCACGTTCTTCAGCCGCACGATCTTCCCCGAAGTAAACTTTAGATCGATCGTGCCAACACCATGAATAGAAGCACTTGAACCGTTGCCCATCAGCATGGTTGAAGTCCCTGCAATCTGATAAGACGAGAACATGGAAATATCACCGCATACATGCACATTAGCACCCGTGTCAATCAACCAATCAGGAGAATGACATACTGAAAGAATAGTGGAAAATATACCATACCCAGCATCCTTCATGCCAGTGTCTCCAATGACAACATTAGCGGTCTTGCCGCCTTCCCCAGGATGACGCTTGTCATAGCGATTAGGGCAACTAGGAGCCCAATGATTAGGATCCCCACACACATGACAAACACCTTTCTTCTTGTCATTCTTCTTCTTGAAGTTCGTGTGTTGCACAGCCTTGTTCTTCCCATCAAACTTTGCTTTACCATCAAACTTCCCCTTGTTCTTGAACTTGTGGGGCTCTTCCTCTGTACCAGATTGGCACTAGATCCTCCCTCAATATCTCGAGCACGTGTGTCCTTTGCTCTCGCCTTTTCTTCCACATCAAGCGTGCCAATGAGATCCGGGACGGAAAACTCATGTCTCTTATGTTTCAGTAAGGTAGCAAAGTTCCTCCATGAAGGAGGAAGCTTAGTGATGATACCTCCGGCAACAAACTTGTCCGGTAGCATACAACTGAAGTGCTCAAGTTCTCTAGCAAATGACTGTTTCATGAGCTTTCTCAACCATGGAGCGCTCTTCAGTCATCCTGTAATCATAGAATTGCTCCATGATGTACAACTCAGTGCCAGCATCCGAGACCCCAAACTTGGCCTCGAGTGCATCCCACATATCTTTTCCAATTATCAATTGACGCATAAGCATCAACTATGTTCTCACCAAGAACACTCAAGAGAGCAGCCTTAAACAGAGCATCCATTTTCTGAAAAGCTTGTGCCTGTTGAGCATCAAGCTCTCCTTCAGGTTTGCCAAGAGTGGTGATAACCCACAAGTATAGGGGATCGCAACAGTTTTCGAGGGTAGAGTATTCAACCCAAATTTATTGATTCGACACAAGGGGATCCAAAGAATATTCTCAAGTATTAGCAGTTGAGTTGTCAATTCAACCACACATGGATAACTTAATATCTGCAGCAAAGTATTTAGTAGCAAAGTAGTATGTAGCGGTAACGGTGATAAAAGTAATAGTAGTAGTTTTGTAGTAATTGTAACAGTGGCAACGGAAAAGTAACTAAGCAAAGAGCAATATGTGAAAAGCTTGTAGGCATTAGATCGGTGATGGAGAATTATGTTGGATGCGATTCCTCATGCAAAAGTTATAACATAGGGTGACACAGAACTAGCTCCAATTCATCAATGTAATGTAGGCATGTATTCCGAATATAGTCATACGTGCTTATGGAAAAGAACTTGCATGACATCTTTTGTCTTACCCTACCGTGGCAGTGGGGTCCTATTGGAAACTAAGGGATATTAAGGCCTCCTTTTAATAGAGTACCGGACCAAAGCATTAACACTTAGTGAATACATGAACTCCTCAAACTACGGTCATCACCGGGAGTGGTCCCAATTATTGTCACTTCGGGGTTGCCGGATCATAACACATAGTAGGTGACTATTGACTTGCAAGAGAGGATCAAGAACTCACATATATTCATGAAAACATAATAGGTTCAGATCTGAAATCATGGCTGAGGGTGTTCCGAACTAGGGGGTGTCCGGATAGCCGAACTATCATCATCGGCCGGACTCCAAGACTATGAAGATACAAGATTGAAGACTTCGTCCCGTGTCCGGATGGGACTTTCCTTGCCGTGGAAGGCAAGCTTGGCGATACAGATATGTAGATCTCCTACCTTTCTAACCGACTTTGTGTAACCCTAGCCCTCTCCGGTGTCTATATAAACCGGACGGCTGTAGTCCATAGGACGAACAACAATCATACCATAGGCTAGCTTCTAGGGTTTAGCCTCTTTGATCTCGTGGTAGATCCACTCTTGTAACACACATCATCAATATTAATAGGGTTTTACCTCCATCAAGAGGGCCCGAACCTGGGTAAAACATCGTGTCCCTTGTCTCCTGTTACCATCCGCCTAGGCGCTGATTCGGGACCCCCTACCGAGATCCGCGGTTTGACACCGACATTGGTGCTTTCATTGAGAGTTCCTCGTGTCGTCACCAACAGGCCCGATGGCTCCTTTGATCATCAACAACGGCCTTGTGCAGGTGAGACTTTTCTCCCGGACAGATCTTCGTGTTGGCGGCTTTGCATCTGCGGGCCAATTAAGCAGCCATCGGAGCAGATCGAAGCTACCCCTGGCCGTCAGGTCAGATTTGGAAGCTTAAACTATCGGCCGATATCCGCGGAGACTTGATCTTGACGGATTCGAGCCGCAACCAAGCAGCGCCGCCTTGTCTCGATGGGAATGATCTAGCTCCACAGCCAAGCGGTGCCACGAGGCCGCACGAGAATCCGCTCCGACCCTTAATCCGGGCGGATTCCCCGATCGAGGGCAGTGGTTGGACACCGCCTCGGGGCTTTAATCTCTCGGCGATCGGGCGAACTCCATCCTCTCCTTTGTGAAGACCTCGACTCCGGTGCGGACTCCTCTCCGAGTCCGAACCCTCGCGCCCTGCCAATCGAATCCGATTGGGCGCCCGTTATGGAGTTCACGGACGCAGACATCTTCGGCACTCGCCCTTTGGCGACATCCTGAATTCACTAAAGTCTCTCTCTTTATCCGGAAAGCCTGGCGGACCACGGTCAGAAGGTTGGGATCTGAGACGACGAAGAAATTCAACGCCCACCCACCACCCACTTCGTAGCCACCGCCGATAGCCTACACGGCGTGCTCGATTTCGACTCCGAAGACATCGGCGGTATGGGCGGCGATGTAGGAGACAACAATGAACCAGCACCTATAGGATCTTGGACAACCTCATCCATGATGTATACATGGTGGATACACCTAAAGGAAATGAAGGCGAGGAACAACGGGCGCCACGAAGGATAAATCCCTTGAAAAGCAGTCAAAACGGCAACGTAAACGCCGAACAAAGTCCTGCCTCAACAAAGACCCAGCCATAGAGCAGGGCGAACCGGTGGACAACAAACAAGCTATCGAGCAATCGTCCGAACAAGACAATTTGGATAAACAATCTGTCCCCGGTGAAGACAACAGTCCGGACGACCTCACGCGGACAAACCATTGGAGCAAAATGACCTCCAGAAAAGGCTCAAATCGCCCCTGCTGCGTAGCCTGAAAAAGCGAAGCGGAAGCTCAAAACAGCGGAAGATGCACTCGAGATTAGATGGAGCAAAGTATTCAGCACATGAGAATAAATGCAATGACGATCGCCGAACAAAAACTACCAAAAAAAGCTACTGCCGAATTCAGCGAAGAGGCCTTAGAGCCCCACAATTAAAAGCAAGAAGGCCACCCGTCGGATGGGCGACCACACGGCAAAAAAGAGAGGCGCACACAAGCCAATATGCGATCCGCCTAAGATTCACATCAAAGGATGGCCGATTAGGTCCATCTATGGGCCAAGAAAGCACACTCGTCAAAGCAATGCAACACGCCAAAATTCCGAAAACCACGGCGCACCCAAATATAGGGGCGCCGACACCCCCTATGTTTCACCGATGAGGTCTTTGGATCATAATTTCGGTGATTCAAACCCGTAAACATAGAGGCATCTGACGGAACAACAGACCACAGAGTGCGGATTGAGGATTACATCCTCCACATACACATGGCTAGAGGAGATGATCTCACGCCGTAAAATACTTACCCTTAAACTCAAAGGGCCAGCTCGGCATTGGCTTAAGAGCCTCCCGAAAATACCATTGGAAGCTGGGAGGAGCTCGAGGATGCATTTCGGGCAAATTTTAGGGGACCTCGTCCAGCCCTCGGACCTTGACGATCTAAGTCACATAACTCAACAGCAGGAGAGTCAGCCGGAAATGCAGGAACAGGTTCCTTACTAAAAGAACCAAATAGTCGATTGTCCGGACCTTGAAGCCTTAGCAGCTTTCAAACACAATGTCCGAGGACGAATGGCTCGTGAGACACCTCAGCCAAGAAAAGCCAAGAACAATGGCCGCATTAACAAGCCTCATGACCCGCTTTTGCAGGGAAGACAAGCTGGCTGGCTAGATGCAACACGAAGCGACCAGTACATCGAAATCAGGGATGGAAATGGGAAATCACGACGCAGAAAAGATCGGCGCGGAATAAGGAAAATGGCCCAAATAATGCGGCGGTCAGCGCCGATTCAAAAACTCTCGGCGAACAACAAAACACTGCCCTAAAGGATAACGGTGGACGAGCTATCAACCTAAACTAGATTACGGATAGACATGTCAAATACACGGTACCTCAGGGAAGCTCGCAAACCATACCCACAGAGATTGTTGGGTCTTCAAGCAGTCCGGCCGACTTAACGCCGAACACAAGGGCTCGACACACCAAGTGAAAGTGAGCGAAACCCAAAAGCAGCACTCCGGAAAATAAAAGACTTTCCCACTAGAAGTCAAAACAGTGAACTCACTTCATGTGATAACACACAGTAGCGGCACCTGCCATACCAGGGCACCGTCGCATAATGGGGATAGAACCTACCAAAATTAGCTATAGCAGCACTTCCTTCAAAGGAACGGCCGCCAGCCTCCTTTATTATACAGGCTCTGTACCACTAGAGGTTGTGTTGGTTCATCAAACAACCCCGTCATGAAAGCTCACTCCCCATCGCCCCATTCAGCGGTAGCCCTTAAGTACTCTTGAGGCGTACAACTTTCGCCCGCTTTAACGCAATACCGCATTATGCATCTCTAACACTTAAAATGCCCGG
This sequence comes from Aegilops longissima, assembly GCA_021605205.1. Classification (NCBI taxonomy): domain Eukaryota; kingdom Viridiplantae; phylum Streptophyta; class Magnoliopsida; order Poales; family Poaceae; genus Aegilops; species Aegilops longissima. Next base: position 666,293,858 of record CM038678.1, read on the forward strand.
TCCACGCGGTATCATCTCGTTAAAAGTAAGTATTAAGTGCCACTTGAGCACGGAAGAACGGGAGACTGCCTTGACAGCCCCACAGCTATCCGGCTCTGCTAGGCAAAGAACCTGAATCAGTCATTCAAACCCCGGACTCGGTTAGACGAGTCAGGCACCTACTAGCGGCATACCCCCATACGAGGGGCCGCATACATGTATAACAAGAGACAATAAAGCTCAATTTTATTTTTTGAACCGTACTCTGTTTATTTAATATTAAGTACACCTTTCGCACGACCCTTTTTCTTTCAAACTAAGTTCCTCTCTTTTATAGATGAACAATGTGCTACACCCGTCCAAGATACGGCACAACGGAGACACAGTAGAGGCGTGCAGTAGGGACCGTTGCAGGATTCTTTTGATTAAGACCTGTGTAAACCTTTTTCCTTGTCTCTTGTTGATATACATCCCCGGTTCCTTAATATAACGAGGAGGAGGCTGGTGCTTTGGCATTGGCCGCACCAGAATTTCTCTGGCGTACCTAGACACCGAGGGCTTAGGGCATTATTCTGCCCATTTTCATAAAGACCGAATACCTTAGGGAGTATTGGCGTCTCGAGATTAGGCCTTATATGCATCAGCTCGAATCATGTCTTTGGTCAAATGTTGGGTTGCTCGGCTCTGTGTTTTGCTGCCTTACGTTCCGTTTTCACGGCTAACGCGGCACCGGAGAACTACTACGATTGTGCCCGGTTGGCCGGCGAGCACCTCGATGAAAGCCGAAAACTGACTGTCATGATATAGCGAGAGACTGGTCAACCACTCGATGACTCACATGAATGTTTAGAATTCCTCCGCATTAACGAAGGACGGTTTTCGGTCGAGGCACATCGCACCCAATTCGGGAGAGTGCGGTGCCCCGAGGGCTATATAGTAGCCCCACCCTCGAACTCCTATGGCTAAGTGAAAGTGATAAAGCATTATAGTCCGGTTGCTGGTTTGCTACGCTATCACCTCCTTAACAGGACCAAGGCGTTGGATTAAGTGTGAAAAAGCGCTTTTTGCAAACACCCCGCACTATGTGCGTGGGGGCTGAAAACAGGACTGCCATCTTCAGGTTGTATACACATATACATAAATGGTCGCATACAGGAGTAGTTTACTACTTGAGCGCACAAGTATAAAAAGCACTTATATTACATTGAAACATTGTTTTCACAAATCATACATGTCATTTAAACATAATATCCTTGAAAGCCTGCGTCTCTATTAAGCAGCGCCCGGCATGACTTCTTCAAAGTAGTGCTCGGCGGTACTAAACCTCTGTCCGAATCACGGGATGCAACGTCGGTGGCCTTCATCTCTGCCCAAGTATGTCTTGACACGGGCAAGAGCCATCCGCACTCCTCAATACCGCTGATCGCTTCATTGCATCGTCGCGGCACTGCACCAAGAAACTGCTGCACTAAACCAAAATAGCTCTTGGTGGGGTCCGTCCGCCACAAGTGAGTCAAGACATGCTTCATGGCAAATCCGGACAATCGATTCAGCTCGGCCCATTCGGCCAACCGATCGGTCGTGGCGAGAGGGCGCTCGGACTATGGAATTGCGACCAATATAGCTCTTCCTTACGTGCCCCTTACGCCCCGGAAGTGCTCAACCGCGTCCACAGAGCTCGCCGCCAAGTCCAGATAAGCATCCTCTGAACTCCACAATTTATCCAACTGAGCATACTGTGGATCTGTATATTTCCTCCACAGCAGAAACGGTTTTCCAGCCGCAATTGCCCCGGGCTGACTCAGCTCCTCCTTGGCAGCTCTCAAAGCCGATTGGGCATTCTTGGATTCGGCGGCGGCCTTCTTTAGGCCCTCTTGTTCCGCTTGACGTTCCTTTTCAAGAACAGCGCAGCGATCGGTAGTATTCCTTAACTTTTTGGCCATATCGGCCATCTCCTCCTTGCTTCGGCAGTGAGCAGCCCGTTCAGCTTCTAGCTCTTCGGCCGCCTTTACAGTGGCCGCATTACTAATTCTGGCTTGCTTTTTCGCTCGGGCGAGTTCTGCCCGCAGCTCCTCCACGCAGCGGCACCATCGCATTAAGCATACAAACAGAAGACATGGGCGTCAAGCTCCCTTACTGAGGTGTCCACATAGAGGTCGCATACCTTGTGACTCGTCAAACCGTTTATTGAGCAGCGCGATGTCCGCATCCGCCTCGTCAAGTTGCCGCTTTAGTTCGGCATATTCAGCAGTCCGGCTGGCCTCCGGACGCCCCGCCACCTGTTCAGGCGCGGCGATATGTTATAATCGAGAATTTGATCCTCGGCACATTGTCAATTTTGACAACATACCAAGTCTCGGGGCTACTATCTATCTGGCGCATTTATATGCATAACTGTCGAAGGTACATCATTTTGCGTACCTCAAACCCCGTCGAGAAGCTTCGGCGGCTTCATGCAATCCGCTCTCCTCGGATGCAATTCTTTTAATCACCGTACCCATTAGAGCACGGTGATCCTCTGAAATAGCTGCTCGCCCGAGCAGATCCTTCACTCTCCGACCGACGCCACTTGGCGCGGACCTTCGGCCCCGCGGACTTGGGGAACCCTCCGTGGCGACACCTCCGGTCGTCCGCCTCACGAGGGTGCGACAGGTGGGCGTTTAGCTCTCCATCATCTCCGGAAGAAGATCCCCGAAGGCGAGCTCTGCGAGAAGGGCTGAAGTCCGAACTACAAGGTACAATTTGGTTATCCTCATGAATAAATACAAGGATGTTCCTTATTTACAAGACCCCTTCTTTTTACTTACGGCTGGCTGGAGGGCTGATCCCCTTGGGGAAATAATGCGGCTGGGTTACTTCCCAGCGCTGGACTCTCTGCCGAAGATTCCTTCCCCCTCTTTGAGGCCTTGACCTCCGGATCTTCCGAAGCGGTCCTTTTCTCTCCTCGGAAGGTGGGACTCTTAATCCCTCCTTCCTTGATATCCTCCTTCGCAGAGGCGGTTGCTTCCCCGCTCCCCCCTTCGCCTTCTTCAAAAGGCGCGACCTTCAACATCTTGGTCAACATGGGATCCGGCGTGGTCTCTGGGAGGGAGCGGACACCTTATTAACTTTGCCTTGGCTATCCACTCCTGTTCAAGCGGCTCCTTTAAAGGGCATATATATATATATGAAATAAATGAATGAACAGCTTGTCCGGTTACAGGACTACTTACTTGAGTATCTGGGCGATTGCAGCTTAGTCCTGCGTCCTCGGTCAAGTCCGGACACTTCTCTTGTGATCCGAAGAACAGTTTATGCATCTCCACGGGCGTCGTGCCCATAAAATTTTGGAGAGCTCGTGGTCCCTCTGGATTGAATTCCCACAGGCGGTGGGGGCGACGTTTGCAGGGCTGAAGGCGCCGGATCACCATAACCTGCGCCACTGCAACCAGATTGATCCCTCTTTCCTGGAGATCTTGGATACGGCCTTGCAGCAGGGGAACGTCCTTGGACGGCCCCCAGTCGAGCCCCTCGTTGACCCATGATGCCAGCCGCTGTGGTGGACTGGCGAAGGCGTGGGCGCTGCCCATTTGGTGCCCACGGGAGCGGTGACATAAAACCACTCCCGTTGCCAACCAAGCTCCTCTTGAAAAGAGCCCTCGGCCACGGAGCATCGGCACATTTGCTTATGACCGCCCCTCCGCACTCCGCTTGCTGCCCTTGATCATCTTTGGCTCCACCTTGAAGGTCTTGAGCCACAATCCAAAGTGGGGGTAATATGGAGGAAGGCCTCACATACGACAATGAATGACGAGATATGGAGGATGGACTCGGATTCAAGTCATGGAAATCAAGCCCGTAATAAAATATGAGCCCCGCACAAAGGGGTCCGTCGGAAGCCTAAACCCGAAGGAAATGGGACACGAACACCACGTTCTCGCCGGGCTAAGGAGTGGGAATGACCTGCCTGGAGCAGCGGCCTATGCGAGATCTCGCGGTCGGATACTGGGCCTCGCAGCTTTAGCACATCTCCGTCTGTGACGGAGGAAGACATCCATCGGCCGTCTTTGGTCGGAGCGGACATCGTCGAAAGTCTGAAGCGCTGAATCTGAAGCTTTGGGTGTTGGAACTCGAAGCGCGAGGCGAACTCGATGGAGGGTGTAAAGAAGAAGAGGGCCTTGGTCTCATCATAAAGAGCTTGAATACCAAGAGCCCACCCGTGGTCGATTAGGACTCGCCGATAGAGAAGGCAGGCCAGCGGGCATGGTTGGGTTACCCACGTCCGTATTGATGAGAATCCCGGAATAAGGGGGCATGATCTACGCTTTGATAAGACGTGCCAAGGAAACCGCCTCGCTAAACACGCTGAGGTGGAACAATAAAAAACGATTCATATAAAGGCCTGACCGTGGTGTGATGTCACGCCGCGGAATACGTCAGCAGATTTATGCAAAAATTATTCTCTCTACGGTGTTATGTGGAACTTGTTTTGCAGAGCCGGACACTATCCTTGTGTTCAAAACCTTCTATGAAGTATTCGGAGGAGGAACCCGCCCGCAATGCGAAGACAATCAACGCGGGACTCATCGTCATTGAAGCCTGGTTCAGGGGCTCTTGAGGAGTTTCGGACTAGGGGTGTCCGGATAGCGAACTATCATCATCGGCCGGACTCCAAGACTATGAAGATACAAGATTGAAGACTTCGTCCCGTGTCCAGAAGGCAAGCTTGGCGATACGGATATGTAGATCTCCTACCTTTGTAACCGACTTTGTGTAACCCTAGCCCTCTCGGTGTCTATATAAACCGGACGGTTGTAGTCCATAGGGCGAACAACAATCATACCATAGGCTAGCTTCTAGGGTTTAGCCTCTTTGATCTCGTGGTAGATCCACTCTTGTAACACACATCATCAATATTAATCAAGCAGGGCGTAGGGTTTTACCTCCATCAAGAGGGCCCAACAGGTAAAACATCGTGTCCCTTGTCTCCTGTTACCATCCGCCTAGACGCACAGTTCGGGACCCCCTACCCGAGATCCGCCGGTTTTGACACCGACAATGGCACTCGGGCCCTAGTGACAAGCATTAAGCATAGCAAAGTCATAGCAACATCAATCTCAGAACATAGTGGATACTAGGGATCAAACACTAACAAAACTAACTCGATTACATGGTAAATCTCATCCAACCCATCACCGTCTAGCAAGCCTACGATGGAATTACTCACGCACGGCGGTGAGCATCATGAAATTGGTGATGGAGGAAGGTTGATGATGATGATGGCGACGGATTCCCCTCTCCGGAGACCCGAACGGACTCCAGATCAGCCCTCCCGAGAGAGATTAGGGCTTGGCGGTGGCTCCGTATCGTAAAACGCGATGAATCCTTCTCTCTGATTTTTTCTCTCCGAACGTGAATATATAGAGTTGGAGTTGAGGTCGGTGGAGCACAAGGGGGCCCACGAGGCAGGGGCGCGCCAGGGTGGCGCCCCACCCTCGTGGGCAGGTGTGGGGCCCCGGCCTTGATTCTTCGCCGATATTTTTATTAATTCTAAAAATATTCTCCGTGAAGTTTCAGGTCATTCCGAGAACTTTTATTTCTGCACAAAAGTAACACCATGGCAATTCTCCTAAAAACAGCGTTAGCCCGAGTTAGTTCCATTCAAATCATGCAAGTCAGAGTCCAAAACAAGGGCAAAGTGTTTGGAAAAGTAGATACGATGGAGACGTATCAACTTCCCCAAGCTTAAACCTTTTCTTGTCCTCAAGCAATTCAGTTGACAAACTGAAAGTGATAAAGAAAAACTTTTACAAACTTTGTCTGCTCTTGTTGTAAATATGTAAAGCCAACATTCAAGTTTTCAGCAAAGATTATGAACTAAGCATATTCACAATAACATTTAGATCTCATGTTTACTCATATCTATGGCATAATCAACTAGCGAGCAATAATAATAAATCTCGGATGACAACACTTTCTAAAAACAATCATAATATGATATAACAAGATGGTATCTCGCTAACCCTTTCTGAGACCGCAAAACATAGATGCAGAGCACCTCTGAAGATCAAGGACTGACTAAACATTCTAATTCATGGTAAAAGAGATCTAGTCATAGTCATACCCAATATAAACTAATTAGTAATGCATGCAAATGACAGCGGTGCTCTCCAGCTGGTGCTTTTTAATAAGAGGGTGATGACTCAACATAAAAGTAAATATATAGGCCCTTCGCAGAGGGAAGCAGGGATTTGTAGAGGTGCTAGAGCTCGATTTTAAAATAGAGATAAATAATATTTTGGGTGGCATACTTTCATTGTCAACATAACAACCGAGAGATCTCGATATCTTCCATGCTACACACATTATAGGCGGTTCCCAAGCAGAATGGTAAAGTTTAGACTCCCCCACCACCAACAAGCATCAATCCTTGGTTGGCTCGAAACAAGGAGTGCATCCAACTAGCAACAGCCCTGGGGGAGTTTTGTTTGCAATTATTTCAATTTTATTTTCTTAGAGCATGGGACTGGGCATCCCGGTGACCAGCCATTTTCTCATGAGTGAGGAGCGGAGTCCACTCCTCTTGAGAATAACCTGCCTAGCATGGAAGATACAGACAGCCCTAGTTGATACATGAGCTATTCAAGCATGCAAAACAGAATTTCATTTGAAGGTTTAGAGTTTGGCACATACAAATTTACTTGGAACGGCAGGTATATACCGTATATAGGAAGGTATGGTGGACTCATATGGAATAACTTTGGGGTTTATGAAAGTGGATGCACAAGCAGTATTCCCGCTTAGTACAAGTGAAGGCTAGAAAGAGACTGCGAAGCGACCAACTAGAGAGCGACAACAGTCATGAACATGCATTAAAATTAATAAACATTGGGTGCAAGCATGAGTAGGATATAATCCACCATGAACATAAATATCGTGAAGGCTATGTTGATTTTGTTTCAACTACATGTGTGAACATGTGCCAAGTCAAGTCACTCGAATCGTTCAAAGGAGGATACCACCCTATCATACCACATCACAACCATTTTAATAGCATGTTGTACATAAGGTAAACCATTATAAACTCCTAGCAAATTAAGCATGGCATGGGCAACTATAATCTCTAATTGTCATTGCAAACATGTTTCATTCATAATAGGCTGAATCAGGAACGATGAACTAATCATATTTACAAAAACTAGAGAGGTCGAGTTCATACCAGCTTCTCTCATCTCAATCAGTCCATCATATATCGTCATTATTGCCTTTCACTTGCACGACCGAACGGTGTGGATAATAATAATAATAGTGCACGTGCATTGGACTAAGCTGGAATCTGCAAGCATTTAATACAAAGGAGAAGACAAGGTAATATGGGCTCTTGGTTAAATCAACAATAATGCATATAAGAGCCACTTCAACATTTTCATTATAGTATTCTCCTCTCGACCCCCAAAGAAAAGAAAAGAAATAAAACTATTTACACGGGAAAGCTCCCAACAAGCAAAAGAAGAACGAGAAATCTTTTTGGGTTTTCTTTTAATTATTACTACTACAGGCATGGAAAGTAAACTAGCTAAAAGCTACAACTAATTTTTTTGATTTTTCTTAAGGTTTATCAAACACACAGGAAGAAAGCAAGAAAAGAAAATAAACTAGCATGGATAGTATAGTGAAAAAGTATGAACACCGACAACTAGCATGAGTGTGTGAACATAAATGTAATGTCGGTGAGAAATACGTACTCCCCCAAGCTTAGGCTTTTGGCCTAAGTTGGTTTATGCCCATGGATCAAAGTTGTAGTTGGGGTCGTACTGAGTTGCAACAGCTATTGCCTCATGAACTGCCACTTGGAGGCGAGCTATATCCATCCTCCTCTCATACTCGTTCGCCTCCTCCCTGGTTATAATATATCTCCCTTTTGCCCAAAAGTCAAAGAAAGTAGGAGCAGGGAGATCATCATGGACAGTGCGGCGCCTGTCAAACATTAGTCGATACTGGAGAGGCTGTTCATTCCTCTCAATAAACTGATGGCAAACCATAGCATTATAATCTAAATAAGTAGGGGGCAATTCCATATCATTTTCATGTATGGGCATCTCAAGAAAATTAGCCACACGGGTTGCATAAATCCCACCAAACAAGTCTCCACTTAAACTATTATTATGCAACCTACGTGCAACAATGGCCCCCAAGTTGTATTGTTTATCTCCTAATACGGCACTCTTGAGAACACTAATTAAGGTCAGGAACACACATGTGACATGCCTCGTCCTTGCCGTTAATGCATTTACCTATAAAGAGAGCAAAATAATGTATAGCAGGAAAATGAATGCTCCCTATGGTAGCTTGTGTTATTTCTCTAGATTCCCCCACAGTGATACTAGCAAGAAAATCTTTAAACTCAGATTTGCGAGGTCCACTAGCACTACCCCATTGCGGGAGTTTACAAGCAGTATTAAAGTCTTCTAAGTCCATGGTATAAGATTTATTATAAAGATCAAATAGGACAATGTGAGAATTGCATGAAGATGTAAATTTGAACCTTCTCACAAAGGAATCAGTTAGGTGATAATACTGAGGGCACTTATCTAGCATGAAGCCCTCGAGTTCAGCATTACGCGCATATGCGTCAAATTCCTCCTTAATTCCTGCTCGGATCATGAAATCTTTTGACGGCCATTCACAAGGCCGCACTTGAGCTTCTCTTGGTAGTTCATGGTACGGCTCACTTATTGCGGGCCTGGGTCCTTGCTTCCTTGAAGAACCACCTTGGTACATTTTCCTAAACATATTTCTTCCTCTGAAAAATTTCTGAAAATTTTAGTAACTGAAAATAAAAGTGAACCAAACTCAACAAAATTGATAGCAACTACTCCCACAAGTGCATAGAGACTATATCATGCATTAAAACTACTTGGGACCAAATAAATTTGACATGCAAGCTCAAGAACAGGGTCACCTAAGCAGCAAAAATTTGCAATGAATAAAGCACTAGAACAAAAACTAATTTGGAGGATTCACATACCAAAGAACAATCCCCCAAAGCAGTTTTGTGAGTGGAGCTTTGAGCAAGGAGATCGAAAATGGCAGCAAGATGAGCTAGAACTCGTGTTTGAGCTGGTTGGTGATTTTTTTGGGGAGGAAGAAGGAGTGTGTGGGTGCAGGAATAAGTGGAGGGGACCACCAGGGGCCCACGAGGCAGGGGGTGCGCCCAGGGGGTGGGCGCGCCATGGACCCTCGTGGCCAGGTGCTTGCTCCCCCCAATGTGTTCTCAATGCCAGATACTCCCAAATTTTCTAGAAAAAAATCATATTTCATTTTCAGGGCATTTGGAGAACTTTTATTTTCTGGATATTTTTTATTGCACGGATAATTCAGAAAACAGACATAATATACTATTTTTTCTTTATTTAATCTAAATAACAGAAAGTAAAAGGAGGGTACAGAAGGTTGTGCTTTCTAACTTCATCTATCTCATGCTCATCAAAAGGAATCCACTAACAAGGTTGATCAAGTCTTGTTAACAAACACATTCCGAATAACATGGAACCGGAGAAATTTCGAATAACACTAGGTTACCTCAACGGGGATATGCACATCCCCAACAATAAGAATATCATATCTCTTCTTCACAGTAGGAAGAGGAAATTCAAAACCTCCAATAGTAATAGTTGAAATTTTTCCAATAGAATTGATACTGTGGACTTGAGGTTGTTTCCTCGGAAAGTGTACCGTATGCTCATTAACATTAACATGAAAAGTGACATTGCCTTTGTTGCAATCAATAACAGCCCCTGCAGTATTCAAAAAGGGTCTACCAAGGATAATCAACATACTATCGTCCTCGGGAATATCAAGAATAACAAAGTCCGTTAAAATAGTAACATTTGCAACCACTACAGGCACATCCTCACAAATGCCGACAGGTATAGAAGTTGATTTATCGGCCATTTGCAAAGATATTTCAGTCGGTGTCAACTTATTCAAATCAAGTCTACGATATAAAGAGAGAGGCATAACACTAACACCGGCTCCAAGATCACATGAAGCAGTTTTAACATAGTTTTTTATAATGGAGCATGGTATAGTAGGTACTCCTAGATCTCCAAGTGTCGGAGTAATGGGCCACGGGTAGCCTAACCCGAGTCCCCGAACCTTTCAAGACATCGGGGCTGGCTGCGCCCCTCAAGACGCCAAGATGAAGCGCCGGCTTCTGGTGGCCGGCTGGCGGAACGATCGGCTGCCAGAAGACGGCCACGCTCAGGAAGGCGGCACCAAGACGTGCCGACTCCTAGCAGGCGGCCTCCAGAGAGGCCGACTCCTAGCAGGCAGCCCACGCCGCCCTCAAAGTCTGCGCCCCCTTTAAGAAGACAAGACAGTGCAAGGCTACAGTGTAGCCCATCACCCCCGTATCTAGGGCCGGGCGTGGCCACAGTGCTCCGTATAGGCGGAGATCTCCGCCCGGCGCGGTACTATTGCCACTCCGCCCCTGACGTCACTTCTGTCAGGCGGAGCCCTGCTCCCATGACCGCCTGTCGGTACGGCCTGAAGACGACGGGCCCTACCAGGCAGCGAGAGCCCGGAAGACGGCGGAAGCCTCACCAGTCGGGCCCGAGGGAAGCCGGCTTCTAGCAGTCGGCCCGTTCTTTCCTCGGGGCCCACGCACCATTAACCAGATGAGACACAGAGTGGCTACAGTGATCTCCCACCAGGCGGCGGGACTGTAGCCACGCTCCCCTGACCAAGCATGTGTCATTAGCGTCGCGGCTACAGTAATCAGCAGCCGGCAAGACCAGCGAGCGGCGGGAGCGGCCTGTCGGCTCCGTACCAGACCAGACGGCGGGACCCACCAGGAGGCGGGCCCCAGCAGCCGGCGACCAGAAAGACCGACAGCCGGGTCCTACACCCGACCAGATTACCATTGTACCCCTGGGGGGTAGGCTTATATAAACCCCCCAGGGCACCCATGCAAAGGGTTCCAACCTGTTAGAATTAGACTTACACCTAGGGGGAGAAGAGAGTGAGCCTTGCCTTCTTCTACCTCTAGCATACAGCTCGAGGAGCACATATGTACCCATTAGTGCCTTAGTGATCATGCGGAGACCCCGCAGAGCAGGACTAGGGGTGTTATCTCCTAGGAGAGCCCCGAACCTGGGTAAAGTGCGCCGGCGTTCGTGTCTACGCCTCATCCCGCTTCCAGGCACCGGCAACGTTCTACTCACTCCCACCATGATAAGCCATCCATTGGCATATGTCGCACCCAACCCCCGACACCAAGTTTCTTTGGTATTCCACCCTTAAAAGTATAACTAGCAAGCATGGTGGAAATTTCAGCTTCCGGTATCTTTCTTTTATTTGTAACAATATCTTTCATATACTTAGCATAAGGATTCATTTTAAGCATATCAGTCAAACACATACGCAAAAAGATAGGTCTAATCATTTCAGCAAAGCGCTCAAAATCCTCATTATCCTTTTTCTTGGATGGTTTAGGAGGAAAAGGCATGGGTTTCTGAACCCATGGCTCTCTTTCTTTACCGTGGTTCCTAGCAACGAAGTCTCTCTTATCATAACGTTGATTCTTTTATTGTGGGTTATCAAGATCAACAACAGGTTCAATCTCTACATCATTATTATTGCTAGGTTGAGCATCAACATGAACATCATCATTAACATTATCACTAGGTTTATGTTCATTACCAGATTGTGTTTCAGCATCACAAATAGAAATATCATTGGGCTTCTCAGGTGTGTCTACAACAGGTTCACTACAAGCATGCAAAGTCCTATCATTTTTCTTTTTCTTCTTCTTAGAAGGACTAGGTGCATCAACATTAGTTCTCTGAGAATCTTGCTCAATTCTCTTAGGGTGGCCCTCAGGATACAAAGGTTCCTGAGTCATTTTACCCCCTCTAGTCATAACTTTAACAACATTATCAATTTTCTTATTATTTAATTCATTGAGCAAATCATTTTGAGCCTTAAGCACTTGTTCTACTTGAGTGGTAGCCGTGGAAGCATGTTTACTAATGATTTTAAGTTCACCTTTAACTCTAGACATATAATCACTCAAGTGGTCAATCATATAAGCATTGCGTTTCAATTGTCTACCAACATAAGCATTGAAGTTTTCTTGTTTATCAATAAAATCATCAAACTCATCTAAGCATTGGCTAGCAGACTTATAACGAGGAATATCACCTTCATCAAATCTATAGAGAGAATTTACCTTTACTACCTATGTCGGGTTATCAAGACCATGTATTTCTTCAACAGGCGGCAAATTAAGACCATGTATTTCTTAAATAGGAGGTAAATTCTTAACATCATCAGCTTTAATACCCTTTTCTTCATAGATTTCTTTGCCTCTTGCATATCTTCAGGACTGAGAAATCTAATACCCCTTTTCTTCGGAGTTGGCTTAGGAGTTGGTTCAGGAAGTGTCCAATTATTTTCATTAGTCAACATATTATTCAATAGCAATTCAGCTTGATCAACTGTTTTTCCCTGAAGACACAACCAGCACAACTATCCATATGGTCTCTGGAAGCATCAGTTAGTCCATTATAAAAGATATCAAGTATTTCATTTTTCTTGAGAGGATGATCAGGCAAAGCATTAAGTAATTGGAGAAGCCTCCCCCAAGCTTGTGGGAGACTCTCTTCTTCAATTTGCACAAAATTATATATTTCCCTTAAGGCAACTTGTTTCTTATGAGCGGGGAAATATTTAGAAGAGAAGTAATAAATCATATCCTGGGGACTACGCACACAACCAGGATCAAGAGAATTAAACCATGTTTTAGCATCACCCTTTAATGAGAAAGGAAATAATTTAAGGATATAATAGTAACGAGTTTTCTCATCATTACTGAATAGGGTGGCTATATCATTTAATTTAGTAAGATGTGCCACAACAGTTTCATATTCATAGCCATAAAAAGGATCAGATTCAACCAAAGTAATTATCTCAGGATCAACAGAGAAATCATAATCCTTATCAGTAACACAGATAGGTGAAGTAGCAAAAGCAGGGTCATATTTCATTCTAGCATTTAAAGACTTTTCCTTCAGCTTAACTAATAATTTCTTAAGATCATTCCTATCATTGTAAGCAAGAAAGTCTCTAGCTGTTTCTTCATCCATAACATAACCCTCAGGCACAACAGGCAATTCATATCTAGGGGAAGAGTCTTCATCATCACTTTCATCAATATTATCAGTTTCAATAATTTCATTCTCTCTAGCCCTAGCAAGTTGTTCATCAAGAAATTCACCTAGTGGCACAGTAGTATCAAACATAGAAGTAGTTTCATCATAAGTATCATGCATAGCAGAAGTGGCATCATCAATAAAATGCGACATATCAGAATTAATAGCAGAAGCAGGTTTAGGCGTCGCAAGCTTACTCAAACAGAAGGAGAATCAAGTGCAGAGCTAGATGGCAGTTCCTTACCTCCCCTCATAGTTGAGGGATAAATTTTGGTTTTCTCGTCTTTCAAGTTCCTCATAGTGATCAGCAGATATAAATCCCAAGTGACTTCAAAGAATAGAGCTATGCTCCCCGGCAACGGCGCCAAAAAATAGTCTTGATAACCCACAAGTATAGGGGATCGCAACAGTTTTCGAGGGTAGAGTATTCAACCCAAATTTATTGATTCGACACAAGGGGAGCCAAAGAATATTCTCAAGTATTAGCAGTTGAGTTGTAAATTCAACCACACCTGGATAACTTAATATCTGCAGCAAAGTATTTAGTAGCGAAGTAGTATGGAAGTAGCGGTAACGGTGATAAAAGTAACAGTAGTAGTTTTGTAGTAATTGTAACAGTGGCAACGGAAAAGTAATTAAGCAAAGAGCAATATGTGAAAATCTCGTAGGCATTGGATCGGTGATGGAGAATTATGTCGGATGTGATTCCTCATGCAAAAGTTATAACATAGGGTGACACAGAACTAGCTCCAATTCATCAATGTAATGTAGGCATGTATTCCGTATATAGTCATACGTGCTTATGGAAAAGAACTTGCATGACATCTTTTGTCCTACCCTCCCGTGGCAGCGGGGTCCTATTGGAAACTAAGGGATATTAAGGCCTCCTTTTAATAGAGTATCGCATCAAAGCATTAACACTTAGTGAATACATGAACTCCTCAAACTATGGTCATCACCGGAGTGGTCCCTATTATTGTCACTTGGGTTGCGGATCATAACACATAGTAGGTGACTATTGACTTGCAAGATAGGATCAAGAACTCACATATATTCATGAAAACATAATAGGTTCAGATATGAAATCATGGCACTCAGGCCCTAGTGACAAGCATTAAGCATAGCAAAGTCATAGCAACATCAATCTCAGAACATAGTGGATACTAGGGATCAAACCCTAACAAAACTAACTTGATTACATGGTAAATCTCATCCAACCCATCACCGTCCAGCAAGCCTACGATGGAATTACTCACGCACAGCGGTGAGCATCATGAAATTTGTGACGGAGGAAGGTTGATGATGACGATGGCGATGGATTCCCCTCTCTGGAGCCCCGAATGATCTCCAGATCAGCCCTCCCGAGAGAGATTAGGGCTTGGCGGTGGCTCCGTATCGTAAAACGCGATGAATCCTTCTCTCTGATTTTTTTCTCCCCGAACATGAATATATAGAGTTGAAGTTGAGGTCGGTGGAGCACCAGGGGGCCCATGAAGCAGGGGGCGAACCCAGGGGGTAGGCGCGTGATACATCTCCAACGTATCTATAATTTTTTATTGTTCCATGCTATTAATAGTATCCATCTAAGATGTTTTATATGCATTTATATGCTATTTTATATGATTTTCGGGACTAACCTATTAACCTAGAGCCAGTGCCAGTTTCTGTTTTTTTCCTTCTTTTTGAGTATCGCAGAAAAGGAAAACCAAACGGAGTCCAATTAACCTGAAACTTCACGGAACTTATTTTTGGACCAGAAGAAGGCCATGGAGTAAAAGAGTTGGGCCAGAAGAGTCTCGGGCTGCCAACGAGGGTGGGGGGCACGCCCACCCCCCTAGGCGCGCCCCCCTACCTCGTGGACAGCCCGGAGACCCCCCCTGACTTGTTCTCAACGCCAAAACCTCTTATATATACAGAAACCCCCAGAACATAACCTAGATCGGGAGTTCCGCTGCTGCAAGCCTCTGTAGCCACCAAAAACCAATCGGGACCCTGTTCCGGCACCCTGCCGGAGGGGGGAACCCTCACGGGTGGCCATCTTCATCATCTCGACGCTCCCCATGACGAGGAGGGAGTAGTTCACCCTCGGGGCTGAGGGTATGTACCAGTAGCTATGTGTTTGATCTCTCTCTCTCTCCCTCTCTCTCTCTCTCGTGTTCTTGAGGTGGTACGATCTTGATGTATCACGATCTTTGCTATTATAGTTGGATCTTATGATGTTTCTCCCCCTCTATTCTCTTGTAATGGATTGAGTTTTCCCTTTGAAGTTATCTTATCGGATTGAGTCTTTAAGGATTTGACAACACTTGATGTATGTCTTGCATATTCTTATCTGTGGTGATAATGGGATATCACGTGATCTACTTGATGTATGTTTTGGTGATCAACTTGCAGGTTCCGTGACCTCATGAACTTATGCATAGGGGTTGGCACACGTTTTTGTATTGACTCTCCGGTAGAAACTTTGGGGCACTCTTTGAAGTACTTTGTGTTGGTTGAATAGATGAATCTGAGATTGTGTGATGCATATTGTTGGAAATATGCCCTAGAGGCAATAATAAAAGCATTATTATTATATTTCCTTGTTCATGATAATTGTCTTTTATTCATGCTATAACTGTATTATCCGGAAATCGTAATACACGTGTGAATACATAGACTACAATACGTCCCTAGTAAGCCTCTAGTTGACTAGCTCGTTTGTCAACAGATAGTCATGGTTTCCTGACTATGGACATCGATGTCATTGACAATGGGATCACGTCATTAGGAGAATGACGTGATGGACAAGACAATCCTAAGCATAGCACAAGATCGTGTAGTTCGTTTTGCTAGAGCTTTCTCAATGTCAAGTATCTATTCCTTAGACCATGAGATCGTGTAACTCCCGGATACCGTAGGAGTGCTTTGGGTGTACCAAGCGTCACAACGAATCGGGTGACTATAAAGGTGCATTACAGGTATCTCCGAAAGTGTCATTGGGTTGACACGGATCGAGGCAGGATTTGTCACTCCGTATTACGGAGAGGTATCACTGGGCCCACTCGGTAGTGCATCATCATAATGAGCTCAAAGTGACCAAGTGTCCGGTCACGGGATCATGCATTATGGTACGAGTAAAGTGACTTGCCGTAACGAGACTGAGCGAGGTATTGGGATACGACGATCGAGTCTCGGGCAAGTAACATACCGTCGACAAAGGGAATAGTATACGGGTTGCTTGAATCCTCGACATCGTGGTTCATCCGATGACATCATCAAGGAGCATGTAGGAGCCAACATGGGTATCCAGATCCGCTGTTGGTTATTGACCGAGGCGCCCCGGTCATGTTCAGATGTCTCCCGAACCCGTAGGGTCTACACACTTAAGGTTCGGTGGCGCTAGGGTTATTAGGAAGACTTGTATGTGATTAACGAATGTTGTTTGAGTCCGGATGAGATCCCGGACGTCACGAGGAGTTCGAAGGGTCCGGAGGTAAAGATTTATATATGGGAAGTTGTCAAGCGGACACCGGAAAAGTTTGGGGCATATCGGTATTGTGGGGTCACGGAAGGGTTCCGGAGGTCCACGGGAGGGGCCACCTCTCGGGGGCCACTGGGCTGCGTGGGGAGGAGCCAGCCCTGGTGGGCTGGGCGCACCCTCCCTTGGGCCCTTGCGCCTAGGGTTGAGGGGGAACCCCAGAGGCGCCCCTTGCTTGGGGGCAAGTCCCCCTCCCTTGGCCGCCCCCCCTCTAGATGCATCTTGAGGGGCCGGCCCCCTTCTCCCTTCCCCCTATAAATAGAGGGGTGAGGGGAAGGCAGCCACACCCATGCCAAGGCGCAGCCCTCCCCTTCCCAACACCTCTCCTCCTCCGTTGTGTGCTCGCGAAGCCCTGCCGAGATCTTGCTTCTCCACCATCATCACGCCGTCGTGCTGCCGGTGGAGCTGTCTCCTCAACCTCTCCTTCCTCCTTGCTGGATCAAGACGGAGGAGACGTCGTCCATACCGTACATGTGTTGAACGCGGAGGTGCTGTCCGTTCAGCACTTGGTCATCGGTGATCCGAGTGCGACTCCATCATCACCATCCCTTGAAAGCTTCCCTTTTCGATCTACAAGTGGTATGTAGATGCAAACTCACTCCCTTGACTCGTTGCTTAGATGAACTCATAGATGGATCTTGGTGAAACCGTAGGAAAAATTTTAATTTTCTCGCAACGTTCCCCAACAAGTGGCATCATGAGCTAGGTCTATCGTAGTTCTCTATTGCACGAGTAGAACACAATTTAGTTGTGGGCGAGATCTTGTCAACTTGCTTGCCGCTACTAGTCTTATCTTGCTTCCGCGGTATTGTGGGATGAAGCGGCCCGGACCAACCTTACGTGCGCTTACGTGAGACCGGTTCCACCGACTAACATGCACTAGTTGCATAAGGTGGCTGGCGGGTGTCTGTCTCTCCCACTTTAGTTGGAGCGGATTCGATGAAAAGGGTCCTTATGAAGGGCAAATAGAAGTTGCAAAATCACGTTGTGGTTATTCGTAGGTAAGAAAACGTTCTTGCTAGAACCCAATTGCAGCCACGTAAAAGATGCAACAACTTTTAGAAGACGTCTAACTTGTTTTTGCAGCAATTGTCATGTGATGTGATATGGCCAAGTTGTGATGAATGATGAATGACATATTGTGATGTATGAGATCATGTTCTTGTAATAGGAATCACGACTTGCATGTCGATGAGTATGACAACCGACAGGAGCCATAGGAGTTGTCTTTATTTTTTGTATGACCTGCGTGTCATTGAAGAACGCCATGTAAACTACTTTACTTTATTACTAAACACGTTAGTCATAGAAGTAGAAGTAGTCGTTGGCGTGACAACTTCATGAAGACACGATGATGGAGATCATGATGATGGAGATCATGGTGTCATGCGGTGACAAGATGATCATGGAGCCCTCAAGATGAAGATCAAAGGAGCTATATGATATTGGCCATATCATGTCACCACTTTATATAATTGCATGTGATGTTTATTATGTTTTATGCATCTTGTTTACTTAGAATGACGGTAGTAAATAAGATGATCCTTACAACAATTTCAAAAGTGTTCTCCCTAACGTGCACCGTTGCTAAAGTTAAATCGTTCAAGCACCACGTGATGATCGGGTGTGATAGATTCTTACGTTCACATACAACGGGTGTAAGACAGTTTTACACATGCAAAACACTTAGGGTTAACTTGACGAGCCTAGCATGTACAGACATGGCCTCGAACACGGAGACCGAAAGGTCGAACACGAGTCGTATAGAAGATACGATCAACATGAGAATGTTCACCGACGATGACTAGTCCGTCTCACGTGATGATCGGACACGGCCTAGTCGACTCGGATCATGTAACACTTAGATGACTAGTGGGATGTCAAATCTGGTGGGAGTTCATTCAATAATTTGATTAAGATGAACTTAATTATCATGAACTTAGTCTAAAACTTTTGCAAAATATGTCTTGTAGATCAAATGGCCAACGCTCATGTCAACATGAACTTTAACGCGTTCCTAGAAAACCAAGCTGAAAGATGATGGCAGCAACTATACGGACTGGGTCCGGAACCCGAGGATCATCCTCATAGCTGCCAAGAAGGCATATGTCCTAGAAGCACCGTTAGGTGACCCACCTGCTCTCCCAGACTGCAAGACGATTTGAGCGTTTGGCGGACACGCACCGATGATTACTCCCTTGTTCAGGCGGCATGCTTTACAGACTTAGAACCGGGGCTCCAAAAGCGTTTTGAGCGACACGGAGCATATGAGATGTTGAAGAGCTGAAACTAGTTTTCCAAGCTCATGCCCGGTCGAGAGATATGAAGTCTCCGACAAGTTCTATAGTTGTAAGATGGAGGAAAACAGTTCATCGGTGAGCACATACTCAAAATGTCAGGTTGCACAACCGCTTGCCCAGTGGAGATTAACCTCCGGACGAGGCGGTCATTGACAGAATCCTTGATCGCCCCACCAAGCTACAAGAGCTTTGTGATGAACTACAATATGCAGGGGATGGTGAAGACCATTCTGAAGTATTTTCAATGCTGAAGTCAGCAGAGGTTGAAATCAAGAAAGAACATCAAGTGTTGATGGTCAACAAGACCACTAAGTTTAAGAAGGGCAAGGGTAAGAAGAACTTCAAGAAGGACGGCAAAGATGTTGCCGCTACCGTAAGCCGATTGCCGGGAAGAAGTCAAAGAATGGACCCAAGCCCGAGGCGAGAGCTTTTATTGCAAGGGAAGGGCCTTTCGAAGCGGAACTGCCCCAAATACTTAGCGGATAAGAAGGCCGGCAACACCAAAGGTATATTTGATATACATGTAATTGATGTGTACCTTACCATTACTCGTAGTAACTCCCGGTATTTGATACGGTGCCGTTGCTCATATTTGTAACTCACAGCAGGAGCTGCGGAATAAGCGGAGATTGGCGAAGGACGAGGTGACGATGCGCGTCGGGAATGGTTCCAGAGTCGATGTGATCGCCGTTGGCACGCTACCTCTACATTTACCTACGGGATTAGTTATGAACCTTAATAATTGTTATTTGGTGCCAAGTTTGAGCATGAACATTGTATCTGGATCTCGTTTAATACGAGATGGCTACTCATTTAAATCCGAGAATAATGGTTGTTCTATTTATATGAGAGATATGTTTTATGGTCATGCCCTATGGTCAATGGTTTATTCTTAATGAATCTCGGCGTAATGTTACACATATTCATAGCGTGAATACCAAAAGATGTAAAGTTGATAACGATAGTACCACATACTTGTGGCATCGCCGCCTTGGTCACATTGGTGTCAAGCGCATGAAGAAGCTCCATGCTGATGGACTCTTGGAGTCTCTAGATTATGAATCATTTGACACATGCGAACCATGCCTCATGGGCAAGATGACCAAGACTCCGTTCTCGGAACAATGGGCGAGCAACCAACTTGTTGGAAATCATACATACCGATGTGTGCGGTCCAATGAGCGTTGAGGATCGCGGAGGATATCGTTATGTTCTCACTCTCACAGATGACTTGAGTAGATATGGGTATGTCTACTTGATGAAACACAAGTCTGAGACCTTTGAAAAGTTCAAGGAATTTCAGAATGAAGTAGAGAATCAACGTGACCGAAAGATAAAATTCTTACGATCAGATCGTGGAGGAGAATATTTAAGTCACGAATTTGGTACACACTTAAGGAAATGTGGAATCGTTTCACAACTCACGCCGCCTGGAACACCTCAGCGTAACGGTGTGTCCGAACATCGTAATCGCACTCTATTAGATATGGTGCGGTCTATGATGTCTCTTACCGATTTACCGCTATCATTTTGGGGATACGCTCTAGAGACAGCTACATTCACTTTAAATAGGGCACCGTCTAAATCCGTTGAGACGACACCGTATGAATTATGGTTTGGGAAGAAACCTAAGCTGCCGTTTCTAAAAGTTTGGGGATGCGATGCTTATGTCAAGAAACTTCAACCTGAAAAGCTCGAACCCAAGTCGGAAAAATGCGTCTTCATAGGATACCCTAAATAAACCATTGGGTATACCTTCTACTTAAGATCCGAAGGCAAGATCTTTGTTGCCAAGAACGGATCCTTTCTGGAAAAAGAGTTTCTCTCGAAAGAAGTAAGTGGGAGGAAAGTAGAACTCGATGAAGTACTACCTCTTGAACAGGATAGTAGTGCAGCTCGGGAAAATGTTCTGTGATGCCTACACCAACCAAGAGGAAATTAATGATGATGATCAAGGTACTTGGATCAAGTTGCTCTTGAACTTCAGAGGTCCACAAGGACACGTTCCGCACTGAGTGGTACGGCAGCCCTGTCACGGAAATCATGTTGTTAGACAACGGTGAACCTTCGAACTATGAAGAAGCGATGGCGGGCCCAGATTCCAACAAATGGCTAGAAGCCATGAAATCCGAGATAGAATCCATGTATGAAAACAAAGTATGGACTTTGACTGACTTGCCCGATGATCGGCGAGCGATAGAAAACAAATGGATCTTTAAGAAGAAGACGGACGCAGATGGTAATGTCACCATCTATAAAGCTCGACTTGTCGCTAAGGGTTATCGGCAAGTTCAAGGGATTGACTACGATGAGACTTTTTCTCCCGTAGCGAAGCTTAAGTCCGTCCGAATCATGTTAGCAATTGCGGCATACTATGATTATGAGATATGGCAGATGGACGTCAAAACGGCATTCCTTAACGGTTATCTTAAGGAAGAGCTGTATATGATGCAGCCGGAGGGTTTTGTCGATCCTAAGAATGCTAACAAAGTATGCAAGCTCCAGCGATCCATTTATGGGCTGGTGCAAGCATCTCGGAGTTGGAACATTCGCTTTGATGAAATGATCAAAGCGTTTGGGTTTATCTTGACTTATGGAGAAGCCTGCGTTTACAAGAAAGTGAGTGGGAGCTCTATAGCATTTCTCATATTATATGTAGATGACATACTTTTGATGGGAAATGATATAGAATTCTTGGACAGCATTAAGGCCTACTTGAATAAGTGTTTTTCAATGAAGGACCTTGGAGAAGCTGCTTATATATTAGGCATCAAGATCTATAGAGATAGATCGAGGCGCCTCATAGGTCTTTCACAAAGCACATACCTTGATAAGATTTTGAAGAAGTTCAAAATGGATCAGTCCAAGAAAGGGTTCTTGCTGTGATTGCAAGGTGTGAGATTGAGCTCGCTCAATGCCCGACCACGGCAAAAGATAAAGAAGAGATGAGTGTCATCCCTATGCTTCAGCCATAGGATCTATTATGTATGCCATGCTGTGTACCGCACCTGATGTAAACCTTGCCGTAAGTTTGGTAGGAAGGTACCAAAGTAATCCCGCAAGGAACACCGGACAGCGGTCAAGAATATCCTAAAGTACCGAAAAGGACAAAGGACATGTTTTCGTTTATGGAGGTGACGAAGAGCTCGTCAGTAAAGGGTTACGTCGATGCTAGCTTCGACACAGATCTGGATGACTCTAAGTCAAACCGGATCGTGTATATGTTGAATGGTGGAGCGAGAAGCTGGTGCAGCTGCAAGCGAGAGCGTCGTGGCGGGATCTACATGTGAAGCGGAGTACATGGCAGCCTCGGAGGCAGCGCATGAAGCAATTTGGGTGAAGGAGTTCATCACCGACCTAGGAGTCATACCCAATGCGTCGGGGCCGATCAAACTCTTTCGTGACAAGACTGGAGCTATTGCACTTGCCAAGGAGCCCAGGTTTCACAAGAAGACCAGGCACATCAAGCGTCGCTTCAACTCCATCCGTGAAAATGTTCAGGATGGAGACATAGAAATTTGTAAAGTGCATACGGATCTGAATGTCGCAGATCCGTTGACTAAACCTCTTCCGCGGGCAAAACATGATCAACACCAGAACTCTATGGGTGTTCGATTCATCACAATGTAACAAGATTATTGACTCTAGTGCAAGTGGGAGACTTTTGGTAATATGCCCTAGAGGCAATAATAAAAGCATTATTATTATATTTCCTTGTTCATGATAATTGTCTTTTATTCATGCTATAACTGTATTATCCGGAAATCGTAATACACGTGTGAATACATAGACTAAAATATGTCCCTAGTAAGCCTCTAGTTGACTAGCTCGTTGGTCAACAGATAGTCATGGTTTCGACTATGGACATCGATGTCATTGACAACGGGATCACGTCATTAGGAGAATGACGTGATGGACAAGACCCAATCCTAAGCATAGCACAAGATCGTGTAGTTCGTTTTGCTAGAGCTTTCTCAATGTCAAGTATCTATTCCTTAGACCATGAGATCGTGTAACTCCCGGATACCGTAGGAGTGCTTTGGGTGTACCAAACGCCACAACGTGAATCGGGTGACTATAAACGTGCATTACGGTATCTCCGAAAGTGTCATTGGGTTGACACGGATCGAGACAGGATTTGTCACTCCGTATTACGGAGAGGTATCCTTGGGCCCACTCGGTAGTGCATCATCATAATGAGCTCAAAGTGACCAAGTGTCTGGTCACGGGATCATGCATTACAGTACGAGTAAAGTGACTTGCCGGTAATGAGACTGAACGAGGTATTGGGATACCGACGATCGAGTCTCGGGCAAGTAACATACCGTCTGACAAAGGGAATAGTATACGGGGTTGCTTGAATCCTCGACATCGTGGTTCATCCGATGACATCATCGAGGAGCATGTAGGAGCCAACATGGGTATCCAGATCCGCTGTTGGTTATTGACTGAGAGCGCCCCGGTCATGTCGCAGATGTCTCCGAACCCGTAGGGTCTACACACTTAAGGTTCGGTGACGCTAGGGTTATTAGGAAGACTTGTATGTGATTACCGAATGTTGTTCGAGTCCGGATGAGATCCCGGATGTCACGAGGAGTTCGGAAGGGTCCGGAGGTAAAGATTTATATATGGGAAGTTGTCAAACGGACACCGGAAAAGTTTCGGGCATATCGGTATTGTCTGGGGTCACGGAAGGGTTCCGGAGGTCCACGGGAGGGGCCACCCTCTCGGGGGCCACTTGGGCTGCGTGGGGAGGTAGCCAGCCCTGGTGGGCTGGGCGCACCCTCCCTTGGGCCCTTGCGCCTAGGGTTGAGGGGGAACCCTAGAGGGGCGCCCCTGCTTGGGGGCAAGTCCCCCTCCCTTGGCCGCCCCCTCTAGATGCATCTAGTGGGGCGGCCCCTCTCCCTTCCCCTATAAATAGAGGGGTGAGGGAGGCAGCCGCACCATGCCAAGGCGCAGCCCTCCCTCCCCAACACCTCTCCTCCTCCGTTGTGTGCTCGGGCGGAAGCCTGCGGAGATCTTGCTTCTCCACCATCATCACGCCGTCGTGCTGCCGGTGGAGCTGTCTTCCTCAACCTCTCCTTCCTCCTTGCTGGATCAAGACGGAGGAGACGCCGTCTGCACTGCACGTGTTTTGAACGCGGAGGTGCTGTCCGCTCAGCACTTGGTCATCGGTGATCCGAGTACGACTCCATCATCACCATCCCTTGAAAGCTTCCTTTTCGATCTACAAGTGGTATGTAGATGCAAACTCACTCCATTGACTCGTTGCTTAGATGAACTCATAGATGGATCTTGGTGAAACCGTAGGAAAAATTTTAATTTTCTGCAACGTTCCCCAACACATATCGTATAATCATACCCACGGATACTTGAGGTGACATTGGAGTATCTAGGTGACATTAGGGTTTTGGTTGATTTGTGTCTTAAGGTGTCATTCTAGTACAAATCTATGATAGATCAAACGGAAAGAATAGCTTCGTGTTATTATACAACAGACTCTTGAATAGATCAATCAGAAAGGATAACTTTGAGGTGGTTTCGTACCCTACCATAATCTCTTTGTTTGTTCTCTGCTATTAGTGACTTTGGAGTGACTCTTTGTTGCATGTTGAGGGATAGTTATATGATCCAATTATGTTATTATTGCTGAGAGAACTTGCACTAGTGAAAGTATGAACCCTAGGCCTTGTTACCTAGCATTGCAATACCGTTTACGCTCATTTTTATCGCTTGTTACCTTGCTGTTTTTATATTTTCATATTACAAAAACCTATATCTACCATCCATATTGCACTTGTATCACCA
Source organism: Aegilops longissima (assembly GCA_021605205.1). Lineage (NCBI taxonomy): Eukaryota > Viridiplantae > Streptophyta > Magnoliopsida > Poales > Poaceae > Aegilops > Aegilops longissima. Next base: position 666,318,658 of record CM038678.1, read on the forward strand.
TCTCTTCACCGAACTAGTGCACCTATACAATTTACCATTGTATTGGGTGTGTTGGGGACACAAGAGACTCTTTGTTATTTGGTTGCGGGGTTGTTTGAGAGAGACCATCTTCAACCTATGCCTCCCACGGATTGATAAACCTTAGGTCATCCACTTGAGGGAAATTTGCTACTGTCCTACAAACCTCTGCACTTGGAGGCCCAACAACATCTACAATAAGAAGGTTGTGTAGTAGACATCAAGCAGTTTCTGGCGCCGTTGTCGGGGAGGTTAGTGCTTGAAGGTATATCTTTAGATCTTGCAATCGAATCTTTTAGTTTCTTGTTTTATCACCAGTTTTGTTTATAAAATAAAACTACAAAAAAAGGAACTAAGGGTGCCTCATATGCTTAATCTTTTTAATGTCTTTCGTGAAAATGATGGGAAGGAAAATTGTGCTCAAGTACTAGAAGAAGAATTACGTAGAATGTGTAACACCCCGGAAGTAACTTTCCATATTTGTAACTCCAACTCTTGCCATTTTCGGCATTGTGATATGATATTCCCTCAGTGGTTGGGTTTTTCTTCATTTTGCATTTTGTCCATGTCATGCATTTTATATCATGTCATCATGTGCATCGCATTTGCATACGTGTTCGTCTCATGATTCCGAGCATTTTTCCCGTTGTCCGTTTTGCAATCCGCACTCCTATCTCCCCGGCGGCCCTTTTACGTTTTTCCGTAAAGGGTACTAAACCTTCTCGGAATGGACCGAGGTTTGTCTAGTGGCCTTGGTATACCACCGTAGACCACCGGTCAAGTTTCGGTCATTTGGAGCTCGTTTGGTACTCCAACGGTTAACCGCGACTCTCGCAAAGGCCTCTTTTAAGTTGCAGCCCAACACCCTTCAAAACAGCCCGATAACCCATCTAAGTCACTTCCATGCTCTCCGTCGTTCGATCACGATCGTGTGGCGAAAACTACACCTCATTTGGACTCTCCTAGCTCCCTCTATGCCTATTTAAACATCTCCCTGTCCAAATCCGGTCTTCTTCCCAAACCCTAAAAATTCATCCTCACACACGGACGCGTCCGCCGCCGCTGGACGGAAGCCGCCGCCGCGTCCGTGCCACTCACAGCACGCCACCTGTCCCGCCGCCGCCCGCGCCGCCTGCCCGGCTGGGCAGGCAGGACCGCCCGCCAAGGCCGCCCAGCGTCCGCCGCCCGCGCGCCCCCGCCCGTCGCCGCCGCCCTCGCTACTCCGCCGCCGCCGCCCGCCCGGCCGCCTTCGCCGCCGCCCGTCACTCGCCTCCTCCTCCACCGGATCCCTTGGCGCCGCCTCCTCCTCCACCGGATCCCGCCGGCGCCGGCCTCCTCCACCGGATCCGCCGCCGCCGCACACCGGATCCTGACCGGCGCCGCCTCCTCCTCCCGCCCGCGGATCCGGCGCCGCCGACGCCGGAGCTCCCGATCGGTTCGGCCTCGATCGGATCCGGCCTCGGGTAGCGACGTTGACTTTCTTCCCCCCCTCATTTTCTTCCAAGTATTTCATCCTATGTTATTTTGTGTCATTTTCAACTTAGCATAACTCTGTCATCGTAGCCCCATTTTGCGCGTGTAATATATGAAAATGTTCGCCTCGAAGAGTAGATCATTTCATCTCATTGCATCATTTTCATTTGAGCTCATCTTGATGCCCGAAATGCTGTTGGAAAAGGGCTATGTGATGTTAGTTTCTGTTTCTTAACAGAACTTGCACTTTTGTTATTTTTTCTATGATTGATGTGTGCACCCTATGAATTTGAGTCCTACATGTGTTTTGTAATATGCCATGCCATCTTTCCAGGGGTGTATGCCATGTATTTTTGTGATCTATGTGGTGACTAGCACAAGCATGCAAAGTAGGTGTCCTGATGTTGCTGTTTTCAGCTCTGTTTTGCTGATATTTTGATGCCATGTTAACTTGATGCTACCGAGAGATCCATGCATATTTTGAGATACTTCAGTAAGGATGTTTTGTTAAACATGTCTTGCTATATCCATCCATGCCCTTGTTTGCAATTATGGAGTGCCATAGCTTGAGTCAATCGAGCTCTACTTTTGCTATCAAATGTTTCCTGGCAGATTGTTTACATGTTATTCAATTTTGCCTAGATTGTTGTGGTTGATCCATGTATGCTATGTTATTATTCTTGCCATGTAATTCTTCTATGCCATGTCTTCTTGATGTATGTATGCTTAGTTTATCATATAAGGCTCTGTAGTGAGTGCATTGAGCTTGTAAACATGCCTACTTGTTATCAGTTTTTGACATGCCATGTTGCTGAATCTGTTAACGAAACTTTCGATATTGACATGGGTGTTACTATATTTTCTGATCCTTTTTGGCTTATGGTCAGTAAGGGACTTTTGTTCTATGCTTTGAGTAGATTCATGCCATGCCTTGTTTTGCTGTTATAAGTTCCTGTAGCATGTAGTTTTGCTGCTCTGAACATTGCAACCTGATGCTGTTTTTGCCATGTCCAGCCTGATATTTTGTGCACTTTTGCCATGCTTGTTTGAACCTGTTATGATGTGATTTAGCCGTAGCTCAGTGATCATATTTTGTCAAGAATCTTGTGTAGATCATTGCCATATACTTTGTTGGTACGTTTGGGTGCAGTAGCTTAATTTCTTGTTGCTTGCTAAGTGGCATCATGCTGTTAATGGCAGATTTGTGCCATTCTTGTTTTGCTTGTCATTTGCAAACCGTGCATCCGATTCCGGTGATCTTTATATCGATTTCAACCGAAATCATCTCATCTTTCCAGTGGCATACTTGGTTTGCCAAGTTGATGCCTGGTTCATCATTTACCTTCCGGAGCGCACATACGCATTGCATATCACATCTCGCATATCATGTCATGTTTTGCATCATGTTGATTGTGCATTGCACCGTGATTTATTGTGGTTCCTTTGTTTGTGTTCTTGCTTTGGGTAGAGCCGGGAGACGAGTACGTGAACGAGGAACCTGTTGAGAACGCTTACGAGGATCAAGCTTTCGACAACTCTGAGAACATTGCAGGCAAGATGACCATACCCTCGAAATCACTTCTATCTTTGCTATGCTAGTTGCTCGCTCTTTTGCTATGCCTATGCTGCGATGCCTACCACTTGCTATATCATGCCACCCATATTGCCATGTCAGCCCCTAACCATCCTTTTCCTAGCAAACCGTTGATTGGCTATGTTACCGCTTTGCTCAGCCCCTCTTATAGCGTTGCTAGTTGCAGATGAAGATGAAGTTTGTTCCTTGTTGGAACATGGAGATGTTGTTCCTTTTTGGAACATGTTTACTTGTTGGGGATATCACAATATTTATCTGCTATAATTAATACATCTATATATTTGGTAAAGGGTGGAAGGCTCGGCCTTATGCCCAGTGTTTTGTTCCTCTTGCCACCCTAGTTTCCGTCATACCGTGTTATGTTCCTTGATTTTGCGTTCCTTTACACGGTTGGGTGATTTATGGGACCCCTTGACAGTTCGCTTTGAATAAGACTCGCCCAGCAAGGCCCAACTTTGGTTTTACCATTTGCCACCTAAGCCTTTTCCCCGGTTTTCACGAGCCCGAGGGTCATCTTTATTTTAACCCGGGCCAGTTCTCCTCGAGTGCTGGTCCAAACTGTCGCCGCCGGTGGCCATCAGGGCAACTCGAGATGGCCTATCGGAAGTTTGGACAATCCGGTGTGCCACGAGAACGAGATATGTGCAGCTCCTATCGGGATTTGTCGGCACATTCGGGCGGCTTTGCTGGTCTTGTTTTATTGCTGTCGAAATGTCTTGTAGTCCGGGATTCGAGATTGATCGGGTCTTCCGGTAGAAGGAATATCCTTCGTTGACCGTGAGAGCTTATAATGGGCTAAGTTGGGACACCCTGCAGGTATTATCTTTCAAAGCCGTGCCCGCGGTTATGAGGCAGATGGGAATTTGTTAATGTCCGGTTGTAGAAAACCGAAGTTGACCTTAATTAAAATACACATCAATCGCGTGTGTAACCGTGATGGTCTCTTCTCGGTGGAGTCCGGAAGTGAACACGGTGTTGGAGTTATGTCGACGTAAGTAGTTCAGATCCTTCTTGATCGCTACTAGTTTCACGACCGTGCTTTGCTCCTCTTCTCGCTCTCTTTTGCGATGTAGCCACCATATATGCTAGTCGCTTGCTGCAGCTCCACTTTACTACCCTGTCCTTCCTATAAGCTTAAATAGTCTTGATCTCTGGTGTGAGATTGCTGAGTCCCGTGACTCACAGATTCTACCAAAACAGTTGCAGGTTCCGATGATGCGGTGCAGGTGACGAACCGAGCTCAAGTGGGAGTTCGACGAGGAACGTGGTCGTTACTATGTGTCTTTTCCCGATGATCAGTAGTGGTGCCCAGTTGGGACGATCGGGATCTGTGTAGCATTTGGGGTATCTTCTTTTATTTTGGTTCCGAGTCGGACCTTGAGTGTACTCTGAATGATGGATGTTTATTTATGTATTGTGTGAAGTGGCGACTATAAGCCAACTATGTATCTCTTTCCCTTATTTATTACATGGGTTGTGTGAAGATTACCTCACTTGCGACATTGCTTTCAATGCGGTTATGCCTCTAAGTCATGCCTCGACACGTGGGAGATATAGCCGCATCGAGGGCGTTACAAGTTGGTAATCAGAGCCTTCCCCGACTTAGGAGCCCCCTACTTGATTGTTTGCTGGCGTTGTTGAGTCTAGAATGGAAAATGTTTTGAGTCTTAGGATTATATATATCGGAGAGTAGGATTCTTTTACTCCCCAGTCCCTTCGTCAGCTCTGTGAGGTCTCCGACGAGAGTTTTGACTCTCCTCTTCTCAAATTTCACTAAATTTTTTTAGGATCACGTGGGTATCTTGGGATCGTTCCGATGGTTTTGTGACGAGAACATTGTTCTTGGTGCCTCCTGACATTTAGGGGTTGTGGCAGTGTCCCGGGGAGTTGAGCTCCGAGGTGTTGTCGTCACAATTTTATCGTTGCAGTTCTGGAATACCTGAGTTTTACCGACATCGAAATCTCTTTTGTGCAGTTGTTGGTGAGATAACCCGATAACCCAGTACTGGGGCGAGCTCGGGAGTATTGCCATGACTTGTATAACGGATGTTTTTCGAAGGTCGAGGTACACGATTTCCGAGGATTTCTTGGTTATGTGTTGACGGATGGATACAGTTGGATCTAGGTATTGTTAGTTTGGGTGATATATTTTGTGTCCCTGTATCCCCAACACCAGATTGCATAACCGAAAGTTTGGGAGTTTATAGGTGGGAATTCTAGTAGCTTACAGGATATCCTTTCCGACGGATGTATGATTTGAGATTGGGGTTCAACGTCTAGTGGTCCGCCCATTCACGGTCGATTCTGATGGTCGCGAGGCGCCTTAAAGAATCCTTGGCTATGCTGATTCGGGACGTCTTGTTTGTCATTCGTGACGTCCGCTATACGTCGTGTCCGTGTGGGCCCCACCACTAACACTTTGGGCGAAATCTCTATCATGTGTTTGTTCCGCTCATTCTAGAAGCCAATCTTTTGTTTTCAGTTGTGATATTCGATTTGTTTCTAAGGCAGATGTTGTTTCCATATCTTTATCTAAGTGGCTTCTCACCTTAATGGACGATGATTATTAACTTTGGAATTCATTCGTTCATTCTTGTTCGAATGTTTATTGTGAAGACTATATGTTGCAATTTCTATCCGCTGATTCTACTTGACTATTTGTCTATCAAAGGACTAACGGATGTCACCCTCTTCAGATGGCTCCGCCAACGTACGAATCCGGATCGCAATGATGGGGATCGGTCCGAACCTCCACCTCCACCTCCGCCTCCGAGAGGCCGGCAAGCTATCATGGCAGCCACCAATGCCAATGCTCGATGATTTTGCAGCTCTTGCAAGAACGTACTCAGGGCAAGGCAATCAAGGAAATCAAGGTCAAGGCAACAATCAGCCGCACTTTGCTACTCTCGGTCGGTTCCTCGCTAATCAGCGAAGTCTTTCGGTTTACGTGTCGAGGCCACAGACGCCGACGATTGGTTAGTGGACATCTGCAAGCATTTTGATTGTAGCAATGTCGACCGAGGACTTTGTCAAGTTTGCATCGTTTCAACTCAAGGATCAAGCTGTTGAGTGGTACCACAATACAAAGATTCCAGAGGAGGTCGTGTCATTACAGGATGAGTTCGCCGAGATTTCAGAGCTCACCACATTCGAAAAGTGTTGTTGAGAGCAAGCGTGAGGAGTTCCGCAATCTCAAGCAGGGCAACATGTCTGTCTATCAATACAATATCCAGTTCGAGTAAACTCGCTCGCTTTGCTAAGCAAGACGACACGATGAAAAGAGTATGATCTATCAATTCAGAGGTGGTCCGAGAGAAGATCTGCAATTAGCTCTTGTGCTTTTTGAGCCGAGATAAGTATGATGAATTCTACAACATGGCATGAAGCAAGAAGCTGCCCAGCTCAAATGTGAGGCTTCTAAGAAGAGAATCGGGGATGCAGTTCAGTCTTCTTCTTCCTCTCAAGTGGCAGCTAAGCAGCAGAAGTTCTACCTTCCTCCTCCTCCGTTCCGTCGGCCTTATCGCAGAAGAACTCAGGTGGCCGTGGATCTTCCCACCCACCCAACCCAAGCTATCGTAACAAGTCTAATTCTCAAGCTCCAAGGTCAAGTGCTCCTTACCACCGTCCGCTCTCTAAGGTGACTTGCAACAAATGTCGCAGAAAGGTCACTATGCGAACAAGTGCTTCAACCAGAGGCGCCTTCCGCCTCCTCCTCCTGTGAAATCTTCCAGCAATGTAGTGGTCAAGCATAATCCCAAGTTTGCAAAGGTGAACATGATGAATGCAGCTCAGCAGAGGATTCTTGAGATGTGATCATGGGTAATCTTCTTGTTAATGATATTCTGCAAAAGTTCTCTTTGACATTGGTGCATCGCTTAGTTTCATCTCTAAACCATTTGCATCTAAGCATGACTTGTCTTTCCAAGATTTGCCTAGACCATTAGCAGTTGTCTCTCCGGGTAAATGCATGAATGCAAGCTAGATGGTTCCGGATGTCTCTATCAAGATGGGCGATTATAGATTTCTGGCTAAACCAATTGTCCTTGGTGACTCGGATATTGATCTTATTCTTGGGATGGATGGCTTTATCGACAAAGCTCAGCTTGATTGTGCTGCTGTGGAAATTCAATTGACTCACTCTTCTAATGATGTGATCATCTATGCCGCTCGTGATGAAACCATTCGGTTGTTTTCTCTCAATGAGAAGGGCGAATTGGATGCTATCTCTCGATTCGATCGTTTGTGAGTACTAAGATGTCTTTCCGTAAGAGCTTCCGGTATGCCTCCTCATCGCCGCTTGAATTCGTTATCGATCTTGAGCCCGCATGAACCCGTTTGCAAGCGTCCATAGAAGCTTGGACCTGATGAGCTGAAGGAATTGAAGAAGCAGCTCGATGAACAAGAGCGTCTGGGTTTGATCGGACCGAGTTCATCTCCTTGGGGTTGTGGTGTTCTTTTGTCCGGAAGAAGGATGGCACGGACCGACTTTGCGTCGATTACCGTCCATTGAATAAGAAGACAATCAAGAACAAGTATCCACTTCCCAACATCAATGAGCTTTTCGAGCAACTCAAAGGTGCTAAAGTGTTCTCCAAGCTTGACCTTCGTATGGGTTATCATCGATTCGCATTCGTGAACAAGATATTCCCAAGACAGCATTCGAACAAGCTTTGGTTCTTATGAATATCTTGTCATGTCTTTCGCCTTGTCAATGCTCCTCCAACATTCTCTCGGATGATGAATTTCATCTTCAACCCCTACACCAATGAATTCGTCTTGGTCTATCTTGATGATATTTTGGTCTTCTCCAAGAATAAGAAGGATCATGCCAAACATTTGCGATTGGTACTAGACAAGCTCAGAGAGTATCAATTCTATGCTAAGTTCTCCAAATGTGAATTTTGGCTTGATGAAGTGCTTTATCTTGGTCATATCATCTCCGCCAAGGGCATCGCTGTTAATCCCGAGAAGGTGTCCGCAATTGTGAATTGGGAACCTCCTCAGAATGTCAAGCAGCTCCGCAGTTTTCTTGGTCTTGCAAGCTATTGCCGAAGATTCGTTGAGAACTTCTCCAAGATTGCAAAGCCTCTTTCCAACCTCCTCCAGAAGCATGTGAAGTATGTCTGGTCTCCTGAGTGTGACGTTGCTTTCAATACCCTCAAAGAGAAACTCGTCACAGCTCTGTTCCTTGACTCCTCCTGATGAATCCAAGCCATTTGAAGTTTTCTTTGATGCTTCTCTTCAAGGTCTCGGTGCTGTGTTAATGCAAGAGAAGAGAGTTGTGGCTTATACCTCTCGCCAGTTGAAGCCCAACGAAAAGAACTACCCACTCACGATCTTGAGTTGGCGGCAGTTGTCCATGCATTGATAACATGGAGACATCTCTTGTTGGGAAGGAAAGTGGACATTTTCACCGATCACAAGAGTCTCAAGTATATCTTCACTCAGCCCAACCTCAACCTCAGGCAGACTCGATGGGTCGAAATGATTCAAGAGTACAACCCAAGTATTGAATATACTCCGGGCAAGGCCAATGTCATTGCAGATGCTTTGAGCAGGAAGGCTTACTGCAACAGTCTAATCCTCAAGCCCTTCCAACCGGATCTCTGTGAAGCTTTCCGTAAGCTGAATCTTCAAGTTGTTCCTCAAGGCTTTCTTGCCAACCTCATAGTCTCTCCTACTTTGGAAGATCAGATTCGTGAGGCTCAACTTCGGATACCATGGTGAAAAAGGTGAAACGTGGTATCGATAAGGGCATTTCAAGTACAAGTGCTTCCACATTGATGACAAAGATACTCTTTTCTTTGAGGACCGGATTGTGGTTCCTAAGGGTGATCTGAGAAAAGTCATTATGAACGAGGCTCACAATTCGCTTCTATCCATTCATCCTGGAAGTACGAAGATGTACCATGATCTCAAGCAGTCATATTGGTGGACTCGAATGAAGCGAGAAATTGCTCAATTCGTGAATGAGTGTGATGTCTGCAGAAGAGTGAAAGCAGAACACCAACGACCAGCTGGTCTCTTCCAACCTCTTGCTATTCCTGAATGGAAGTTTGATCATATCGAGATGGACTTCATGACTGGTTTTCCAAAGTCCAAGCGTGGAAATGATGCTATCTTCGTTGTCATTGACAAGCTTACTAAAGTGGCTCATTTTCTTCCTATCAAAGAATCTATCACAGCAGCTCGGTTGGCGAGCTATACACCTCGAGATTGTCTCCTTGCACGGCATTCCACAAGTGATCTCTTTGGACCGTGGCAGATCTTTACCTCCAAGTTTTGGGATTCTTTTCGAAGGCCATGGGCACCAACATTCGTTTCAAAGACAGCTTTCCATCCTCAAACAAGTGGCCAAGTTGAGCGAGTAAATCAAATCCTTGAAGATATGCTCGTGGCTTGTGTCATTTCTTTCGGTATGAAGTGGGAAGATTGTCTTCCATATGCCGAAGTTCTCCTACAACAACAGTTTCCAAGCGAGTTCGGCAAGGCCCCATTCGAAATTTCTATGGCGAAAGTGCCGTACTCCTCTCAATTGGTGCGAGACAGGTGAACGCCAACTTCTTGGCAATGACTTGATCACGTAGCGGAAGAAATGTGCAAAGTCATTCGTGAGAATCTCAAAGCCGCATAATCGCGCGGAAGAGCTATTATGATGATAAGCACCGTGATGTGGCTTTTGAAATCGGAGACCATGTCTACCTCGCCTCTCCAATGAAAGGCACTCGCCGCCCGGTATCAAAGGAAGCTTGCCCCTAGATACGTGGGTCCTTTCAAGATCATTGGCAAAGAGGCGATCTCGCCTATCAACTTGAGCTTCCATCCAACTTTGCAAACGTGCACGATGTGTTTCATGTGTCACAGCCGCAAGTGCTTCAAGACTCATGAACACACTATCAACTTCAAGAGATTGACCTTCAAGAGATCTCTCTTATCATGAGCACCCGCTGCTATTCTTGAAGAAACCGAGCGCAAGACTCGCAACAAGTCAATCAAATTCCTGAAAGTGAAGTGGTCACACCATTCGACCGAGAAGCCACCTAGGGCGCGAGGATCACCTCCGTTCGAATATCCGGAGTTCTTTCAGTCCTAGATCTGGGACGAGATCCTCTTGTAGTGGTGGAGTGTTGTAACACCCCGAAGTAACTTTCCATATTTGTAACTCCAACTCTTGCCATTTTCGGCATTGTGATATGATATTCCCTCCGTGGTTGGGTTTTTCTTCATTTTGCATTTTGTCCATGTCATGCATTTTATATCATGTCATCATGTGCATCGCATTTGCATACGTGTTCGTCTCATGATTCCGAGCATTTTTCCCGTTGTCCGTTTTGCAATCCGGCACTCCTATCTCCCCGCGGCCCTTTTACGTTTTTTCCGTGTGCGGGTACTAAACCTTCTCGGAATGGACCGAGGTTTGTCTAGTGGCCTTGGTATACCACCCGTAGACCACCGGTCAAGTTTCGGGTCATTTGGAGCTCGTTTGGTACTCCAACGGTTAACCGCACTCTCGCAAAGGCCTCTTTTAAGTTGCAGCCCAACACCCTTCAAAACAGCCCAATAACCCATCTAAGTCACTTCCATGCTCTCCGTCGTTCGATCACGATCGTGTGGCGAAAACTACACCTCATTTGGACTCTCCTAGCTCCTCTATGCCTATTTAAACATCTCCCCGTCCAAATCCGGGTCTTCTTCCCAAACCCTAAAAATTCATCCTCGCCATCGGACGCGTCCGCCGCCGCCGACGAAGCCGCCGCCGCGTCCGCGCCACTCACAGCACGCCACCTGTCGCGCCGCCGCCGCCAGCCGCGGGCGGCGAAGGCCCGCCCGGCCAGCAGCGCCCGCCAGCGTCCGGCCGCCCCCAGCGCGGTGCGCCGCCGCCCTCCGCTGCTCCGCCGCCTCGCCGCCCGGCCCGGCTTCGCCGCCCGCCCGCACGGCCCTCGCCGCCCGTCACCTCGCCTCCTCCTCCACCGGATCCGCCGGCGCCGCCTCCTCCTCCCGGATCCGCCGGCGCCGCCTCCTCCTCCACCGGATCCGCCGCCGCCGCCACCGGATCCCGGCGCGCCTCCTCCTCCTCCCGCGGATCGGCGCCGCCGACGCCGGAGCTCCCCGATCGGTTCGGCCTCGATCGGATCCGGCCTCGGGTAGCGACGTTGACTTTCTTCCCCCCCTCATTTTCTTCTAAGTATTTCATCCTATGTTATTTTGTGTCATTTTCAACTTAGCATAACTCTGTCATCGTAGCTCCATTTTGCGCGTGTAATATATCAAAATGTTCGTATCGAAGAGTAGATCATTTCATCTCATTGCATCATTTTCATTTGAGCTCATGTTGATGCCCTAAATGCTGTTGGAAAAGGGCTATGTGATGTTAGTTTCTGTTTCTTAACAGAACTTGCACTTTTGTTATTTTTGCTATGATTGATGTGTGCACCCTATGAATTTGAGTCCTACATGTGTTTTGTAATATGCCATGCCATCTTTCCAGGGGTGTATGCCATGTATTTTTGTGATCTATGTGGTGACTAGCACAAGCATGCAAAGTAGGTGTCCTGATGTTGCTGTTTTCAGCTCTGTTTTGCTGATATTTTGATGCCATGTTAACTTGATGCTACCGAGAGATCCATGCATATTTTGAGATACTTCAGTAAGGATGTTTTGTTAAACATGTCTTGCTATATCCATCCATGCCCTTGTTTGCAATTATTGAGTGCCATAGCTTGAGTCAATCGAGCTCTACTTTTGCTATCAAATGTTTCCTGGCAGATTGTTTACATGTTATTCAATTTTGCCTAGGTTGTTGTGGTTGATCCATGTATGATATGTTATTGTTCTTGCCATGTATGTCTTCTGTGCCATGTCTTCTTGATGTATGTATGCTTAGTTTATCATATAAGGCTCTGTAGTGAGTGCATTGAGCTTGTAAACATGCCTACTTGTTATCAGTTTTTGACATGCCATGTTGCTGAATCTGTTAACGAAACTTTCGATATTGACATGGGTGTTACTATATTTTCTGATCCTTTTTGGCTTATGGTCAGTAAGGGACTTTTGTTCTATGCTTTGAGTAGATTCATGCCATGCCTTGTTTTGCTATTATAAGTTCCTGTAGCATGTAGTTTTGCTGCTCTGAACATTGCAACCTGATGCTGTTTTTGCCATGTCCAGCCTGATATTTTGTGCACTTTTGCCATGCTTGTTTGAACCTGTTATGATGTGATTTAGCCGTAGCTCAGTGATCATATTTTGTCAAGAATCTTGTGTAGATCATTGCCATATACTTTGTTGGTACGTTTGGGTGCAGTAGCTTAATTTCTTGTTGCTTGCTAAGTGGCATCATGCTGTTAATGGCAGATTTGTGCCATTCTTGTTTTGCTTGTCATTTGCAAACCGTGCATCCGATTCCGGTGATCTTTATATCGATTTCAACCGAAATCATCTCATCTTTCCAGTGGCATACTTGGTTTGCCAAGTTGATGCCTGGTTCATCATTTACCTTCGGGCGCTTATACGCATTGCATATCACATCTCGCATATCATGTCATGTTTTGCATCATGTTGATTGTGCATTGCACCGTGATTTATTGTGGTTCCTTTGTTTGTGTTCTTGCTTTGGGTAGAGCCGGGAGACGAGTACGTGAACGAGGAACCTGTTGAGAACGCTTACGAGGATCAAGCTTTCGACAACTCGAGAACATTGCGCAAGATGACCATACCCTCGAAATCACTTCTATCTTTGCTATGCTAGTTGCTCGCTCTTTTGCTATGCCTATGCTGCGATGCCTACCACTTGCTATATCATGCCACCCATATTGCCATGTCAGCCCCTAACCATCCTTTTCCTAGCAAACCGTTGATTGGCTATGTTACCGCTTTGCTCAGCCCTCTTATAGCGTTGCTAGTTGCAGATGAAGATGAAGTTTGTTCCTTGTTGGAACATGGAGATGTTGTTCCTTTTTGGAACATGTTTACTTGTTGGGGATATCACAATATTTATCTGCTATAATTAATACATCTATATATTTGGTAAAGGGTGGAAGGCTCGGCCTTATGCCTGGTGTTTTGTTCCACTCTTGCCACCCTAGTTTCCGTCATACCGGTGTTATGTTCCTTGATTTTGCGTTCCTTACACGGTTGGGTGATTTATGGGACCCCCTTGACAGTTCGCTTTGAATAAGACTCGCCCAGCAAGGCCCAACTTTGGTTTTACCATTTGCCACCTAAGCCTTTTCCCCCGGGTTTTCGCGAGCCCGAGGGTCATCTTTATTTTAACCCCCGGGCCAGTTCTCCTCTGAGTGCTAGTCCAAACCTGTCAGCCGCCGGTGGACATCAGGGGCAACTCTGAGATGGCCTATCGGAAGTTTGGACAATCCGGTGTGCCCTGAGAACGAGATATGTGCAGCTCCTATCGGGATTTGTCGGCACATTCGGGCGGCTTTGCTGGTCTTGTTTTATTTTGTCGAAATGTCTTGTAGTCCGGGATTCGAGATTGATCGGGTCTTCCGGTAGAAGGAATATCCTTCGTTGACCGTGAGAGCTTATAATGGGCTAAGTTGGGACACCCCTGCAGGGTATTATCTTTTGAAAGCCATGCCCGCGGTTATGAGGCAGAAGGGAATTTGTTAATGTCCGGTTGTAGAAAACCCGAAGTTGACCTTAATTAAAATACACATCAACCGCGTGTGTAACCGTGATGGTCTCTTCTCGGCGGAGTCCGGGAAGTGAACACGGTGTTGGAGTTATGTCTAACGTAAGTAGTTCAGGATCATTTCTTGATCGCTACTAGTTTCACGACCGTGCTTTGCTCCTCTTCTCGCTCTCTTTTGCGATGTAGCCACCATATATGCTAGTCGCTTGCTGCAGCTCCACTTTACTACCCTGTCCTTCCTATAAGCTTAAATAGTCTTGATCTCTGGTGTGAGATTGCTGAGTCCCGTGACTCACAGATTCTACCAAAACAGTTGCGAGTTCCGATGATGCGGTCAGGGTGACGCAACCGAGCTCAAGTGGGAGTTCGACGAGGAACGTGGTCGTTACTATGTGTCTTTTCCCGATGATCGTAGTGGTGCCAGTTGGGACGATCGGGATCTGTGTAGCATTTGGGGTATCTTCTTTTATTTTGGTTCCGTAGCCGGACCTTGAGTGTACTCTGAATGATGGATGTTTATTTATGTATTGTGTGAAGTGGCGACTGTAATCCAACTATGTATCTCTTTCCCTTATTTATTACATGGGTTGTGTGAAGATTACCTCACTTGCGACATTGCTTTCAATGCGGTTATGCCTCTAAGTCGTGCCTCGACACGTGGGAGATATAGCCGCATCGAGGGCGTTACAGAATGCTTGGCATAAAATATGTGAATGATGAGCATGATTGCAATGTTTTTAGTATGAATTATTTGAATACCCATGATGCTAATGATATGCAAAGCCACAAGCTTGAGGATGCTATGTTTGATGAAGATGATATGTTTAGCCCCCCATGTTTTGATGAGAATATTTATTATGATGAAAGCATGCCTCCTATTTATGATGATTATATTGATGAAAGTGGGTTTTGAAGAGTGTCAACTTTAGGAAGTAATGATCCCACTATTTTGGAGGATGTTGAATATTATTGTGATAATTATGAAAGTGGATTTGGAGAGGTCATGACTTTATTTAGTGATGAATCCACTATTTCCGAAGAGGTTCCGATTGATTATGAGAACAAAGTTGCTACCTATGATGATTATTGTGATGACTTGTATGCTATTAAGAATAATGATAACCATGAAACTTGTCATCATTATTTTAGTTTTCAATTGGATTATGCCTCACATGATAATTATTTTGTTGAGTTTGCTCCCACTACTATTGATGAGAATAAATTTGCTTATGTGGACATTAGTAAAATTTCTATGCAAGTAGATCATGAAAAGAATGCTTTATGTGCTGGTTATATGGTTGAATTCATTCATGATTCTACTGAAAATTATTATGAGAGAGGATCATATGCTTCTACATATTGCAATAATATCAAGTTTCCTCTCTATGTGTTGAAAATCTTGAAGATTTGCTTGTTTTACCTTCCTATGCTAGTTGCTTCATGTTCCCATAAGTTGTTTGCTCACAAAATCCCTATTCATAGGAAGTGGGTTAGACTTAAATGTGCTATTCATATTCTTCATGATGCTCTCTTTGTGTTTCAATTCTTATCTTTTATATCAGCATCATTGAAATCATCATGCCTAGCTAGGGGCGTTCAACGATAGCGCTCGTTGGGAGGAAACCCAATTTTATTTTTGTTCTTTGCCTTTTACTCCTGTTTAGTAATAAATAATATATCTAGCCTCTGGTTAGATGTGGTTTTATGTTTTAATTAGTGTCTGTGCCAAGTAGAACCTTTGGGAAGACTTGGGTGAAGTCTTTATGATCTAGCTGTAAAAAACAGAAACTTTAGCGCTCACGAGATTAGCTGCCATTTTTTACTGGAGAGTTCTTTTAGGTTGATTCTTTTTGCATATGATTAATATACAAATTACTCAGGTGTACCAATTTATTTCAGAATTTTTGGGGTTCCATAAGTATATGTTTGATACAGATTACTACAGGCTGTTCTGTTTTTGACAGATTCTGTTTTCATTATGTTGTTTCCTTATTTTGCTGAATCTATGAGTAGTATCGGAGGATATGAACCATAGAGAAGTTGGAATACAGTTGATATTACACAAATATGAATTAATAATGAGTTCACGAAAGTACCTAAGTGGTGATTTATTTTCTTATACTAGCGGAGCTTACGTGTTTTCTGTTAAGTTTTGTGTTGTGAAGTTTTCAAGTTTTGGGTAAAGATTCGATGGACTATGGAATAAGGAGTGGCAAGAGCCTAAGCTCGGGGATTCCCAAGGAACCCCAAGGTAATATTCAAGGATAACCAAGAGCCTAAGCTTGGGGATGCCCCGGAAGGCATCCCCTCTTTCGTCTTCGTTCATCGGTAACTTTACTTGGAGCTATATTTTTATTCACCACATGATATGTGTTTTGCTTAGAGCGTCATTTTATTTTGTTTTTCTTTGCTTTACGTTTGAATAAAATACCAAGATCTGAAATTCTTAAATGTTAGAGAGTCTTCACATAGTTTCATAATTATTCAACTACTCATTGATCTTCACTTATATCTTTCGGAGTAGTTTGTCTTTAACTCTGATGCTTCACTTATATTATTTTGAGAGTCTTTAGAACAACATGGTAATTTGCTTTGGTTATGAATTTAGCCCTAATATGATGGGCATCCAAGAGTGATATAATAAAAACTTTCATATACAGTGCATTGAATACTATGAGAAGTTTGATTCCTTATGATTGTTTTAAGATATGAAGATGGTGATATTAGTCATGCTAGTTGAGTAGTTGTGAATTTGAGAGATACTTGTGTTAAAGTTTGTGATTCCCGTAGCATGCACGTATGGTGAACCGTTATGTGCTGAAGTCGGAGCATGATTTATTTATTGATTGTCCTCCTTATGAGTGGCGGTCGGGGACGAGCGATGGTCTTTTCCTACCAATCTATCCCCCTAGGAGCATGCGCGTAGTACTTCGTTTCGATAACTAATAGATTTTTGCAATAAGTATGTGAGTTCTTTATGACTAATGTTGAGTCCATGGATTATACGCACTCTCACCCTTCCATCATTGCTAGCCTCTCTTGTGCCATGAAACTTTCGCCAGTACCATACACCCACCAAATACCTACCTATTATGGCATTTCCATAGCCATTCCGAGATATGTTGCCATATAACTTTCCACCGTTCCGTTTAGTATGACACACTTCATCATTGTCATATTGCTTTGCATGATCATGTAGTTGACATCGTATTTATGGCAAAGCCACCTTCATAATTCTTTCATACATGTCACTCTTGATTCATTGCACATCCCGGTACACCGCCAGAGGCAGTCATATGGAGTCATATTTTGTTCTAAGTATCGAGTTGTAATTCTTGAATTGTAAGTAAATAAAAGTGTGATGGTCATCATTATTAGAGCATTGTCCCGGTGAGGAAAGGATGATGGAGACTATGATTCCCCCACAAGTCGGGATGAGACTCCGGACGAAAAAAAGAGAGAAAAAGAGGCCATAAAAAAGAGAAGGCCCAAAAAAAATGAGAGAAAAAGAGAGAAGGGGCAATGCTACTATCCTTTTACCACGCTTGTGCTTCAAAGTAGCACCATGATCTTCATGATAGAGAATCTCCTATGTTGTCACTTTCATATACTAGTGGGAATCTTTCATTATAGAACTTGGCTTGTATATTCCAATGATGGGCTTCCTCAAAATGCCCTAGGTCTTTGTGAGCAAGCGAGTTGGATGCACACCCACTTAGTTTCTTTTGTTGAGCTTTCATACACTTATAGCTCTAGTGCGTCCATTGCATGGCAAACCCTACTCACTCACATTGATATCTATTGATGGGCACTCCATAGCCCGTTGATACGCCTAGTTGATGTGAGACTATCTTCTCCTTTTTTGTCTTCTCCACAACCCCCATTCTATTCCACCTATAGTGCTATGTCCATGGCTCACGCTCATATATTGCGTGAAGATTGAAAAAGTTTGAGAACAATTGCTAGCTTGTCATCGGGGTTGTGCAGGATTTAAATACTTTGTGTGATGAAAATAGAGCATAGCCAGACTATATGATTTTGTAGGGATAGCTTGCTTTGGCCATGTTATTTTGAGAAGACATGATTGCTTTATTAGTATGCTTGAAATATTATTGTTTTCATGTCAATATTAAACTTTTGTCTTGAATCTTATGGATCTGAATATTCTTGCCATAATAGAGGAGATTGCATTGATAAATATGTTAGGTAGCATTCCACATCAAAAAATTTGTTTTTATCATTTACCTACTCGAGGACGAGCAAGAATTAAGCTTGGGGATGCTGATACGTCTCAAATGTATCTATAATTTTTTATTGTTCCATGCTATTATATTATCCATCTAGGGTGTTTTATATGCATTTATATGCTATTTTATATGATTTTTGGGACTAACCTATTAACCTAGAGCCCAATGCCAGTTTCTGTTTTTTCCTTGTTTTTGAGTATCGCAGAATAGGAAAACCAAACGGAGTCCAATTGTCCTGAAACTTCACGGAACTTATTTTTGGACCAGAAGAAGGCCATGGAGTAAAAGAGTTGGGCCAGAAGAGTCTCGGGCTGCCCACGAGGGTGGGGGGCGCGCACACCCCCTGGGCGCGCCTCGCTACCTCGTGGACAGCCCGGAGACCCACCTGACTTGTTCTCGACGCCAAAACCTCTTATATATACAGAAACCCCCAGAACATAACCTAGACCAGGAGTTCCGCCGCCGCAAGCCTCTGTAGCCACCAAAAAGCAATCGGGACCTGTTCAAGACTCTGCGGAGGGGGGAACCCTTCCGGTGGCCATCTTCATCATCCCGGCGCTCTCCATGACAAGGAGGGAGTAGTTCACCCTCGGGGCTGAGGGTATGTACCAGTAGCTATGTGTTTGATCTCTCTCTCTCTCTCTCTCTCTCTCTCTCTCGTGTTCTTGAGGTGGTACGATCTTGATGTATCGCGAGCTTTGCTATTATAGTTGGATCTTATGATGTTTCTCCCCCTCTACTCTCTTGTAATGGATTGCGTTTTCCCTTTGTAGTTATCTTATCGGATTGAGTCTTTAAGGATTTGAGAACACTTGATGTATGTCTTGCATGTGCTTATCTGTGGTGACAATGGGATATCATGTGATCTACTTGATGTATGTTTTGGTGATCAACTTGCGGGTTCCGTGACCTCGTGAACTTATGCATAGGGGTTGGTACACGTTTTCGTCTTGACTCTCCGGTAGAAACTTTGGGGCACTGTTTGAAGTACTTTGTGTTGGTTGAATAGATGAATTTGAGATTGTGTGATGCATATCGTATAATCATACCCACAGATACTTGAGGTGACATTGGAGTATCTAGGTGACATTAGGGTTTTGGTTGATTTGTGTCTTAAGGTGTTATTCTAGTACAAATCTATGATAGATCGAACGGAAAGAATAGCTTCGTGTTATTTTACTACGGACTCTTGAATAGATCGATCAGAAAGGATAACTTTGAGGTGGTTTCATACCCTACCATAATCTCTTTGTTTGTTCTCCGCTATTAGTGACTTTGGAGTGACTCTTTGTTGCATGTTGAGGGATAGTTATATAATCCAATTATGTTATTATTGTTGAGAGAACTTGCACTAGTGAAAGTATGAACCCTAGGCCTTGTTTCCTAGCATTGCAATACCGTTTACGCTCACTTTTATCGCTTGTTACCTTGCTGTTTTTATATTTTCAGATTACAAAAACCTATATCTACCATCCATATTGCACTTGTATCACCATCTCTTCGCCGAACTAGTGCACCTATACAATTTACCATTGTATTGGGTGTGTTGAGGACACACGAGACTCTGTGTTATTTGGTTGCAGGGTTGTTTGAGAGAGACCATCTTCAACCTACGCCTCCCACGGATTGATAAACCTTAGGTCATCCACTTGAGGGAAATTTGCTACTGTCCTACAAACCTCTACACCTGGAGGCCCAACAACGTCTACAAGAAGAAGGTTGTGTAGTAGACATCAGCGCACCCCCACCCTCGTGGACATGGTGTGGGGCCCCTGGCCTTGATTCTTTTGCTAGTATTTTTTATTAATTGCAAAAATATTCTCCGTGAAGTTTCAGGTCATTCCGAGAAATTTTGTTTCTGCACAAAAATAACACCATGACAATTCTGCTGAAAACAACGTCAGTCTGGGTTAGTTCCATTCAAATCGTGCAAGTTAGAGTCCAAAACAAGGGCAAACGTGTTTGGAAAAGTAGATATGATGGAGACGTATCAAGTGGCATCATAGCAACTCATGGTTTGAAACCATAAGACTGCTCTCACGTGCCACCTCTTATAGTGGATACCCTCAAACATAGGAGGTTTCATGGAAGCAGCAAAACCACTCGGGATAAATTTTCTATAATAAGGTTTTTGGATTGTTGGAAATATGAGCAATTTACCGAATGATTTTATTAATAGAAATATTAGATAAAGCATGACTAATATAGCAGAGATAAAACAAGTCATGTAATTTGACAAAGAGAAGGTAAATAGCATCTGCATATACGAAGTAGAACCGAACACATCTAGAACAGACACTAGAGCAAGAAGTTGTGACAGAACCTCTAACAGGAAGAGTATAAGAACGTACGGAACGGGAGCAGATGCACCGGTCTTGGGGTCGGTGTCCTCGCCAGCCATGTCGTCGAGGAGGTTGTCGACGTCGGGGAAGAAGTCGTCGGAGTCCGGGGCGTCCGTGACGAAGAAGTCAGTAGTCGCGCTGACCGCTCCCCAAAAACCTTATCACCCTTCTCCCGTACAGGACTCAAAAGGTGCGGTTTCAGAGGCCTACTATCCCGACCTGCGGTGCACGCCGCAAGTCGGGATGGGGAAGATCGTAGCAGCAGTGCAGTGCTCAGGAACTTTGTGGCGAGAGGAAGATGATCTTATGGTGTGTCTTTCTCGAGAGGAGCAACCTCTCTTATATAGGCACAGGGGAAGGAGGCGAACAGGCTGCAACGGGAGGTGAAGCAACAGAGGGAGACGAAGCGAACAAACTTCGGCCGAAGAGGCGAGCCGTTCGGATTTAGTGTCCACTACAGAAAAACATTTCAGCTCCCGGGTGACCTTTCGTATACCCGCCGTGTGTGGAAAAAATTTAGACATCGGCTCGACTCATTCCCGCAACCCGCAGCGCGACGCGGCGTGACGTGGCGAGGCGGGGGCGTGGATGTCCCTGTTGTTCTCATGCTCATACAAGTGGGTAAAGAACCTCCCTTATAAGGAGGTCCAACTCCCATGGCAAGGCGGGGCGTGGATGTCCCTCTTGTTCTCATGCTCATACAAGTGGGTAAAGAACCTCCCTTATAAGGAGGTCCAACTCCCACTAAACTAGCAGTGTAGGACTAAACTTTAGTAGTATCCCTTGCCTTGCACAAATGGGCTAAGTGGGCCTCTAGGATTTATTTAGGAATTTCTGAAATAGTTATTGGGTTGGCCCATAAATAGATAAAATTCCAGCAATTACATAGGAAGATGCACACATCGCAAGCCAACATTTCTTTTTTCGAGTAGCAAGCCAACATAATTTCATTTCAGGTCACCAATTTTCGTCGGAGGAGAACAAAATGTCTACGGTCTCTGGGTAGGTGCATGCTGCGATTATCCCAAATGATAAGTGCCACACATGTAGCATGAAGCACTCCGGCCCTGATGTTTTTTACAACAAAAGTTGACGTCTAAAAAGAAAAAAAAAGAAAAAAACACACGGAAACTTGCCATCCAAAAAAGGTGTCATGTCTGACAACTAAAGTTGCCATCCTCGCGTAACTAAACTTGCCATCAAAAAATTTCGAAGTTGACATGTGTTCATGCCACATGTTTGGTACTTATCAGGGTTCATGATCATTTCCCTTTGACGAATGCAACATTGTAACCTTAACCCATTCTTTTTTTTACGAGAAACTTTCAATCTATTCATTTACAATCATGGCAGTACAAAGAACAACAGAGGTATTAAAAATTACAACCATGTCTATGGACCACCTAGCGATGACTAGAAGCACTGGAGCGAGCCGAACACGTGCTGTCGTCATCGCCCCTCCCTCACCGGAGCCAGGTAAACCTTGTTGTGGTAAACAGTCGGGAAGTCATCGTGCTAAGGCCCCATAGGACCAGAGCACCAGATCAGCAACCATCATCAATGAAGAAAGTCGTAGATCGGAAGGATCAAACCTGTAAACACCCAAACAAAGACGAACAAAGACCGGATCCAAACAGATCCACCAAAGACGAACACGGACCAAATCCCACGAGATCCGTCGAAGACACACCTCCACAAGTTGTCTCCAAGATTCTTGACAATCTTCACAAACCCGCTGATTCTTGACAGCGAGTTTGTGAAGATTGTCATGATTTTGCCGAGCTCATCCCCAAGATGGAGGTCATGAGGGACAGCAACACTAGTTGTTTTCACCACTTTGTTGCACCGATGTTGTCACACCAAAGAATAGGATACTGTGACTGAGATATACCCAATTCCTGAAGCAAAGACTGTATCCAGATAATTTTTGCAGTTGCATTAGCCACATCCTTATACTCAGATTCAGTACTGCTACGCGAAATAGTAGCTTGTTTCCGAGCACTCCAGGCGATCAAGGTAGAACCAAAGAACACATCATAGCTCCCCGTGGATCGCCTGTCATCCGGACTGCCAGCCCAGTCCGCATCAGAATAAGCCGAGATGACCCCAGAGGGGTTCGGTCGAATGTGCAAACCATAGGACAACGTGAAGCGAATATAGCGTAAAATGCGGTTAACCGCAGATCAATGAGTGTCCCGAGGTGCCTGAAGATATTGACATACTCTGTTGATAGCAAAGGAAATATCTGGACGTGTGATCGTTAAGTACTGAAGCCCACCAACAATACTCCTATACTATGTCGCATCAGCAGAAGTCAGAATCTCACCATCTACAGCAGTGATCTTGTCAGTGGTAGACATAGGTGTAGTAATCGGTTTGCACTTAAGCATCCCAGCCCACTGCAACAAATCCAAAGAGTACTTCTTCAGCATCATAACAAGACCATCAGAACCGGAAGCAACTTCCACGCCAAGGAAGTAGTGAAGCTTCCCAGGGTCTTTGACTGCAAAGTCAGCACCAAGAGACTGAACAAGAGCAGTAGCAGCCGACGGAGAGGAACTAACAAGTATAATATCATCCACATAGACCAGCAGATACATAGTAACTTCGGGCCTTTGTAGAAGAAATAATGAAGAGTCAGCAGCCGATGATGCAAAACCATGAGCATGAAGAGTTGTCGCAAGACGAGCATGCCAAGCACGAGGAGCCTTCTTCAGACCATAGAGTGCTTTGGTGAGACGACACACATAATCAGGACGATCAGGATCAGAGAAACCAGGGGGCTGCCGCATATAGACCTCCTCCTCCAGTACACAATGAAGGAAGGCATTCTGCACATCAAGCTGACGAAGAGACCAACCCTAAGTAACTGCAAGAGAGAGAAGAAGCCTGATAGTAGTAGGTTTAACCACGGGGCTGAAGGTGTCTTCATAGTCAAGACCATAACGCTGCCTAAATCCTCGGGCAACCAGCCGCGCCTTGTAGCGCTCAATAGACCCATCAGAATGCTTCTTCACTTTGAAAACCCATTTAGAGTCAATGACATTAACACGGGGCGGTGGCGGAACAAGAGTCCATGTCTTGTTATGAAGAAGAGCATGGTACTCCTGCTCCATGGCCTCTCTCCAATGAGGTATACTCAGAGCAGCTTGATACATACAAGGCTCAGAGGCCGGATCCGCAGGAGAAGCAGCCAGGCATGCAGCCAACCAAGCAATAGTACCATCATGGCGCTTTTTGGGCTGAAAAACACCACTGCGGCTCCACGTATGTGGTCGTTGAGGAGCCGCGGGAGCCACGGGAGCCGGAGAGGGCTCAGTCGATACTGGACTGAGCGACGACGGCGGTGATGGCGATGGCGACGGCGATGGAGACACCCCGGCCAGCAACGGAGATGCCTCAGCCAGCACAGGCGAGAGCGCGCCTGAGCCGGGTGAGCTTGGCCCAGGCGAGACTGCTGTGGCAGGCCGAGGGGGTGACGAGGCCGGCATGACACACTACAAAAAAAGACACATCCGTGACATTTTGGACCGAACAAAAATCTTTTCTGTCATACTTATGACACTTCTATGACGATAATTGTGACAAAACCCGGTATCATCATAGATGTGGTGGGGTCCTACTTCTATGACAAAAAATCATGACCGAAAATGGGCTTTTCGTCCTGGGTGGGCCGGAGACGCAGCTGCATGACATTCTTTGGGTCGTCCATGACGGAAAAAACCGTGTTAGAAGCGAGGCGAGGAAAATATCGGGGTGTCCCCGGTTACAGTGGGTGGTCAAGGCCGAGCGATGCGCGTTTCTCTCGTACACGCACGCGCGTGGGTGCGAGGCGTTGGGCTCTAACTGAACCCGAGCGATTGCACTGCAGGCTACACATTACTGAACCCGAGCGATCGATCGATGGCTGTTAACTGAACCCGATCGAGCGATTCCTTCACTACTTCTGCTAACTGAAGCTGATCGATGCTGCCTCTAGATGAACGTGAGCGTTGCTGGGGGGGTTTGGATGAACAGTTCCCGGTGGGGGTGGATGAACAGGACCCCGTGGCGTTGCCTCTGGATGAACAGTGAGCGTTGCTGGGGGGTTTGGATGAACAGTTCCCGGTGGGGGTGGGGGATGAACAGGACCCCAATCGTTCGAGCCGGTTGGGGCTGGATGAACAGGACCGCGTGGAGGGCAGGATGAACAGGACCACCCCGTGGAGGGGGCTGGTTGAACAGTAGCCGGTGGAGTAGCGCGCGGTGGAGGCTGGATGAACAGGAGCCCGTGGATGAACAGTCACAGGTGGAGGCTGGAGGAGGTCGACGGTGGATGAACAGTAGCCCGTGGAGGCTGGAGGGGATCGACGGTGGAGATGAACAGTATCCCGTGGAGTCCCGTTTTGCGGTGAGCCACACCCCCCCGATGAACAGGACCCCCGTTTCGACCGTAGCGGCTCCAACACAAGTCCGTTTCCTCCGTTTTGTGGTACGCCACACCCCTCCCGATCAACAGGACCCCCGTTTCGACCGTAGGAGGTCTGTTTCCTCCGTTTTGCGGTACGCCAGATCCCTCCCGATGAACAGGATCCCGTTTCGAATGTGGCCGGTCGAACACAAGGCCGTTTCCTCTGTTCTGCGGTACGCCAGGCCTCGTTTCCATCGGCTGTTCCGTCCAAGCCGGTTGGCTCCCACGCGTTTCGTTTCATCCCGATGAACACGACACATTCCGTTGGCTCCCCATGAACAAGACGACGACGTTGTTTCTCCGTTCCGACCCAGCCATGTACACGAGCCCTGGCCGTACGTACACGCGAGTAGGCGTTCCCCGTCCGTATGTACGTACGTGGCCATATTTACTTTCTTGCACCCTGGCCGCTGTACGTACGTGTACATGCTACGTGCGCGCCTCTACTACGACATGCGCACGCCTCTACATCGACCAGTATGTACGTACACGTTCGCGGCCAGAGTGAGAACGCTACGTACGCTTCGACCAGGTGGGTCCCGACTGTCAGGCACTTTCTTGCGTGCGAGGATGTAGCTGGTGGGTCCCAACTATCAGGGGGAAACATTTTTTCACGAAATACGATGGCCCGTCTGGTGGGTCCCCGCTGTCAGGTGGAGGAATAATTATTTTGCACATAATAAGGAGGCACTTCCTTGCTGCGGCCGTGGACCCAGCTGTCAGCCTCTCCACGTACAGTCCACGTCCGATGGAAGCCGTTCCTTGACCATGTTGACCATGCTGTGCCGAGAGCACCAGGGCGGTGGACGAAGGCGAGGCCTAGGAACGGGACGATGCGGAGCCGGGGAAGACGCGGCAGTGGAAGCCCGCGCGGAGAGGAGTACGAGGGTTCACTGGTTGCGGCTGCGGTGTGAGGCTGCCATCGCCGCAGGGCCTGGCCAGCGGTGGGAATAGTAGGGGGCGGTGAGGCCTCCGCAGCAGCATAGCCGGCCACGGGAGGCAGGAGCATGCGGCACGACCGGTGCTGCTTTGGGCGGCTGGAGCAACAAGACCAGAGGTTTAAGAAGCACTACGACCGTTGGATGGACATCATACGGTCACTGGAGCTAGAATCGTGCATATTGACTAAGTTGACAAAGCCCTCCGTCCCGTCAACTTAGTAGGCCCACAAGTCAGCTGCCACTATTTGGGTCCCGGCTAGTAGGGGAGTATTCTTTTTTTTGTGCGTAATAAGGACGCACTTCCTTGCGTCTTGAAGATATAGCTGGTGGGTCCGAGCATCAACGGCGGTAACGTTTTTTGTGAAATCAGAGGCCCTTTCGGTGGGTCCCGGATGTCGTGGAGGAATCATTATTTTTGCGTAATAAGGAGGCATTTCCTTGCGTGCGGCCGTGGACCCAGCTGTCAGCCTCTCCACGTCTGATCCACCGATGCATGTCGATTCGTTGACCACGTTGACCAGGCAGCGCCGAGAGCACCTGGGTGGTGGACGACGGCGAGGCCTAGGAAGGAACGACACGCAGGCAGGGAAGACTCGGCAGTTGTTTCCCGCAGCGTGGGAATCTGTTGCACGAGGTTTCTTGGTTCGTATGCCGTCGCGGAGAATAACAGCGGCGTGGGTGAGTAGAGGATGGCTAGGCCAGCGATGGGAGTACGGTTGGGCGGTGAGGCTGCTTGGCACCAGACAACCAGCCAGCTGGGAGGAGGGAGAGCAGTCCCTTGGCGCTTGTTTGAGCGGCTGGAGCAGGAAGAGCAGAGATTGAAGAAGCACGACGGCCGTTGGATGGACATCCAACAGTCATTGCTTGTGCGTCAACCTTTTTTTAGGAAAGCCTCAAATCTGTGGAAAATAGTATACAGCCCATCCGCCATTATTTCTAATAATTTACAGCCCATTTGCTAATTCTTAAGGTTTTTTTTGGAGCCCATATTCTTTTTGTTAGCATTACAGCCCATATTGTGGCCACGGTTAAAAAATTATATGAAATTTTGCATATTTCGGTGCGATCCGAACTGTTTTTAATCCTGAAATTTCGAGTCACATTCAAACTGATTTTAAAAATAAATGTATATCAATATAAAATCCAACAAATTGTCCACCCATAAAAATTAATGCAATTTAAAATCTCGAAATGAAAAAAAGAAATTTGAAACTAATTGCCGGTTTGATGTGTTTTAAAAATGTACAGCCCATTTCTCATTACTGATAGGCCATTTTCTCGGCCAGACGAATGAAGCTCTCCTTGTCTTGAAAGATTTGCAGCCCAACAGGCCTGACACAACGACTTACTTGGCAAATCACAAAAAGACTGGGCTGTGGCCGTGGACCCAGCTGCGGCCGTGGACCCAGCTGTCAGCCTCTCCACATACAGTGCTCTTCCGATAGAAGTCGGTCGTTGACGACATTGACCACGCCGCGCCGAGAGTACCAAGGCGGTGGACGACGGCGAGGCCTAGGAAGGGGACGATGCGGAGCCTGGGAAGACGCGACAGTGTATGCCCAGGCGGAGAGGAGTACGAGGGTTCACTGGCTCGGCTGCCATCGCCGCAGAATAACAGGGGGTGTGGGTGAGTAGAGGGATGCCCTGGCGAGCGGTGGGAGTAGTAGGGGGCGGTGAGGCCTCCGCGGCATCACAGCCGGCCACGGGAGGCAGGAGCACGCTGCACGACCGGCGCTGGTTTGGGTAATTTGGAGCAAGAAGACCAGAGGTTGAAGAAGCACTACTATCGTTGGATGAACATCGTACGGTAACTCGAGCTAGAATCGTTCATATTGACTAAGTTGACAAAGCCCTCCGTCCCCGTCAACTTGGTAGGCCCACAAGTCAGCCTCCCACGATGCTGGGTTCCAGATGGCAGGGGGAGTATTCATTTTTTGTGTGCGTAATAAGGAGGCACTTCCTTGCGTGCGAAGATAGCTGGGGGGGTCCGACCTGTCAGCGGGGGGCATGTTTTTTTCGTGAAATACAGAGACCCTTCCGGTGGGTCCCAGATGTCAGGTGGAGGAATCAAAGACTTGAGAAGGCGTACAGAACAAGCTAGTGTACCAGTGAAGAGACGTTGCTGAGTTTTAGAAAAAAGAGAGACGTGCTCCTGTAGCTGGTTCGAATCCAAACCTAGACTATGACTATATATGGTGCTATGCTACTCTGCAAGTAATGAAACTGACATGTCCAATGTTCACTTCTCCTCTTCTCTACTTACTCTGCCTAGCATCAGAAGCTCTGGCCACAGCAACCATGTCCGCTAGCTGCTCGTCCACCTGCTCTTCAGCAGGCAACAACCAAATATGCGTCAAGTCCCCATCCGTACCATCGCCTGTGGGTCTCATCACACCCCCGCCGGCACGTGATAACCCACAAGTATAGGGGATCGCAATAGTTTTTGATAAGCAAGAGTGTCTAACCCAACGAGGAGCTAAAGGTAGAACAAATATTCCCTCAAGTTCTATCGACCACCGATACAACTCCACACACGCTTGACGTTCGCTTTACCTAGAACAAGTATGAAACTAGAAGTACTTTGTAGGTGTTTTTGGGTAAGCTTGCAAGAAAGTAAAGAGCACAAAAATAAAACTAGGGGCTGTTTAAGTAAAGACACAACTAAAGTAAATATAGCGAGTGTGGAAGAGTGATGGTAGGTGTGGCTAAATTGTCCCTTAAGCAATTGACTACCTTACTAGACAAATAGCAAGTTTTATGTGGGAGAGGCCACTGCTAGCATGTCATGCCTTACTTGGAATTCTATGCACTTATGATTGGAACTATTAGCAAGCATCCGCAAATACTAACGTTCATTAAGGTAAAACCCAACCATAGCATTAAGATATATTGGTCCCCCTTTAATCCCGTATGCATCAATTTCTATGCTAGGTTGAAGCTTCTGTCACTCTTGCCCTCCAATACATAGTCCTATCAACATACAACTAACCCTATGGTGTGATCCACGCGCGTGCTCATATGATGGGCACCAAAGGACAATAACATAACCACAAGCAAATTAAATCAATCATAGCAATTCATCAACCACCAATAGGACAACGAAAATCTACTCAGACATCATAGGATGGCAACACATCATTGGATAATAATATGAAGCATAAAGCACCATGTTCAAGTAGAGGGTACATCGGGTTGCGGGAGAGTGGACCGCTGAATATAGAGGGGGGAAGGTGATGGAGATGTTGGTGAAGATGACGGCGGTGCTGGTGAAGATTGCGGTGATGATGATGGCCCCCGGCGGCGTTCCGGCGCCACCGGAAGCAAGGGGGAGAGAGCCCCCCTTCTTCTTATTCTTCCTTGACCTTCTCCCTAGATGGGAGAAGGGTTTCCCCTCTGGTCCTTGGCTCCCATGGCTTGGGAGGGGCGAGAGCCCCTCCGAGATTGGATCTATCTCTCTGTTTCTGCGTTCTGTTCTGGCTCGGTTTCACCGTTTCGCGTATATATGGAGATCCGTAACTCCGATTGGCCTAAAACCTTCGCCGTGATTTTTTTTTCCGAATATTATCTTTCTTGCGGCAAAAGAAGAGCGTGAACCGCCTTACGGTGGGCTCACGAGGGTAGGGGCGCGCCCCCCCTGCCTCGTGACCACCTCGGGCACTGGTTCGCGTTGATTTTCCTTCCAAATTTTCCATATTTTCCAATCTCCGTCCGTTTTTATCCCGTTTGGACTCCGTTTGATATGGATATTCTGCGAAACATAAAACATGCAATGCATGTGAACTGCACTCGGCTTTGGATCAATATGTTAGTCACAAAAATAATATAAAAGTTGCCAAAAGTATATGAAAGTGAATAATATTGGCATGGAACAATCAAAAATTATAGATACGACGGAGACGTATCAGCATCCCCAAGCTTAATTCCTGCTCGTCCTCGAGTAGGTAAATGATAAAAAAGAACAATTTTTGATGTGGAATGCTACCTAGCATAATCTTGATCATATGTCTAATCATGGCATGAATATTAAGACACGAGTGATTCAAAGCAATAGTCTATCATTTGACATAAAAACAATAATACTTCAAGCATACCAACCAAGCAATTATGTCTATTGAAATAACATAGCCAAAGAAAGCTCATCCCTACAAAATCATATAGTCTGGCTATGCTCCATCTTCACCACACAAAGCATTCACATCATGCACAACCCCGATGACAAGCCAAGCAATTGTTTCATACTTTTGACGTTCTCAAACCTTTTCAAGTTTCACGCAATACATGAGCGTGAGCCATGGACATAGCACTATAGGTGGAATAGAATATGATGATGGGGGTTATGTAGAGAAGACAAAAAAGGAGAAAGTCTCACATCGACGCGGCTAATCAACGGGCTATGGAGATGCCCATCAATTGATGTCAATGTGAGGAGTAGGGATTGCCATGCAACGGATGCACTAAGAGCTATAAGTGTATGAAAGCTCAAACTGGAAACTAAGTGGGTATACATCCAACTTGCTTGCTCATGAAGACCTCGGGCATTTGAGGAAGCCCATCATCAGAATATACAAGCCAAGTTCTATAATGAAAATTCCCACTAGTATATGGAAGTGATAACTCAAGAGACTCTCTATATGAAGAACATGGTGCTACTTTGAAGCACAAGTGTGGTAAAAGCATAGTAACATTGCCCCTTCTCTCTTTTCTCTCATTTTTTTTTTGTTTTTTTTTTGTTTTTTTAGGCCTTCTCTTTTTTTGGCCTTTCCTTTTTTTTTATTTTTTTTGGTCCGGAGTCTCATCCCGACTTGTGGGGAATCATAGTCTCCATCATCCTTTCCTCACTGGGGCAATGCTCTAATAATGATGATCATCACACTTTTATTTACTTACAACTCAATATTACAACTCGATATCTAGAAGAAAGATATGACTCTATATGAATGCCTCCGGCGGTGTACCGGGATGTGCAATGATCTAGCGTAGCAATGACATCAAAAAATGGACAAGCCATGAAAACATCATGCTAGCTATCTTACGATCATGCAAAGCAATATGACATAAATGCTCAAGTCATGTATATGATGATGATGGAAGTTGCATGGCAATATATCTCGGAATGGCTATGGAAATGCCATGATAGGTAGGTATGGTGGCTGTTTTGAGGAAGATATAATGAGGCTTATGTGTGACAGAGTGTATCGTATCACGGGGTTTGGATGCACCGGCGAAGTTTGCACCAACTCTCGAGGTGAGAAAGGGCAATGCACGGTACCGAAGAGGCTAGCAATGATGGAAGGATGAGAGTGTGTATAATCCATGGACTCAACATTAGTCATAAAAAACTCACATACTTATTGCAAAAATCTATTAGTCATCGAAACAAAGTACTACGCGCATGCTCCTAGGGGGATAGATTAGTAGGAAAAACCATCGCCCGTCCCCGACCGCCACTCATAAGGAAGGCAATCAATAAACACCTCATGCTCCGACTTCGTTACATAACGGTTCACCATACGTGCATGCTACCGGACTTGCAAACCTCAACACAAGTATTTCTCAATTTCACATTTACTCAACTAGCATGACTCTAATATCACCATCTTTACATCGCAAAACTATTGCAAGGAATCAAACATATCATATTCAGCGATCTACAAGTTTATGTAGGATTTTATGACTAACCATGTGAATGACCAGTTCCTGTCATCTCTCTAAATAGATATAAGTGAAGCAAGAGAGTTTAATTCTTTCTACAAAAGATATGCCCAAGCTCTAACAAATATAAGTGAAGCAAAAGAGCATTCTACAAATGGCGGTTGTATATGTAAAGAGAAACAGGCAATCCAAACTTCAAATGATATAAGTGAAGCACATGAAGCATTCTATAAAGCCATACTCAAAAGATATAAATGAAGTGCATAGAGCATTCGATAAATCTACCAAGGACCATCTCATACCAGCATGGTGCATAAAATAAAAATAAAAACCTAATTGCAAAAGACGCTCCAAGACTTGCACATATCGCATGAACGAAACAAATCCGAAAACATACCGATATTTGTTGAAGAAAGAGGGGATGCCTTCCCAGCATCCCCAAGCTTAGATGCTTGAGTCTCCTTGAATATTTAGTTGGGGTGCCTCGGGAATCCCCAAGCTTGAGCTCTTGCCTCTCTTCCTTCTTCTCACATCGAAACCTTCTCAATCATTGAACACTTCATCCACACAAAACTCCAACAGAAAACTCGGTAAGATCCGTTAGTATAATAAAGCAAATCACTACTCTAAGTACTGTTGAAAACCAATTAATATTTTTTTTGCATTGTGTCTACTGTATTATAACTTTTTCATGGCTTAATCCACTGATATAAATTGATAGTTTCATCAAAACAAGCAAACTATGCATCAAAAACAGAATCTGTCTAAAACAGAACAGTCTGTAGCAATCTGAACATTCACCATACTTCTGATACTTTCCAAATTATGCCAAAATTAGGAAAAATAAAAAATTTGTACAGAAAGACAGTGCAAAGAATCAGAACCATTTCAGGTTCCAGTAAAAAATTAAAATTCGCGCACTACAGCCAAAGTTTCTGTCCTGCACCGCACAAACCAACAAGCATTGTAAACATCCTAAAGGCAAACCTTGGAACATTATTTTTATAATACAATGGAATTCTACAAGGGGATAATTATTTTTATTGAAAAGTTTCTGTAATTAAGATTCACAAAGTTCCCATGGGCATGAACAAAGTTCAAGGACGTCCCCCACTTTCACAATGCTCGTCTCTCTCACTTTCACTTTTCTTTTTGAAATTTTTTTGGGTTCCCCTCTTTATTTTTGTTGTTTTCAAACTATATGAAAGCACTCAACAGAAATACATGACTCTCTAAAACTTCCGGGTTGTCTCCCTGGTAGCGCTTTCTTTAAAGCCATTAAGCTAGGCATATAGTGCTCAAGTAATGGATCCACCCGGATCCCAAGGTATATCAAAGCCAATTTTAATTAGCAATGATTTAGCATTTAGTAGTGAGCACAAAGTAACATATATCATGCAATGACAAAGTCTAACTCTCTTCCTATGCATCGGCATGTCATAAAAGAACAATTCATGCACACCGAGTAAAGGCCAATGCATAGTATAAGCAGTTTCTTGCAATTTTAGCGTATGGGAAACATAGAGAGGCGGAGATATAGTTACTCTCTCATAATAATTGCAAGTAGGAGCAGCAAGCACATGCATATTATATCTATCAAAATCACCATGTGCAACGGTAGAAGGCAACCCATCAATATAATCCTTAATAAGTGCAAACTTCTCCGATATAGTATAATCGGGAGAATTCAAAAAGATAATAGGACTATCATGCGTGGGTGCAATAGCAACAATTTCGTGTTTAACATAAGGAACTATAGCAAGTTCATCTCCATAAGCATAATTCATATTAGCATCTTGGCCATAAGCATAGAATTCATCATCAAAAAGGGATATTTCAAAAGAATCAATGGGATCATAACAATCATCATAGCAATCATCATAGCAATCTTCATAGCAATCATCCTTCGGTAAGAACGAAGGGGAATTAAACAATGTATGAGTTGAAGAGTTACTCTCATTAGAAGGTGGGCACGGGTGATCAATCCGCTCTTCCTCCTTTTGTTCTTCGTTCTCCTCCTCATCTTTTTCATCTAATGAGCTTATAGTTTCATCAATTTCTTCTTCCATAGATTCCTGCAAAATATTAATCTCTTCTTGGATAGAGGAGACTTTCTTAATAAGTGCATTAATATAGGCATTATATTCATAATTCTCATAACAATATTTAAGGATAGCTAAATTTTCAGATCTATAACAAGCATCATCAACATCCTCAAACTCTTTAAACATGGATTCAATTTCATAAGCACCCATAAAAGCAAAAAATTCTTCTATTTGTTCCACATCATAGTAATCATATACACCATTAGCATAAGAATCTAAGGTTTCATTATCATTAAATTCACATGAAAAGGGAAGGTGCGGAGCCTCCATCCTAGAGCAACAAGTATAATCATATTCCAAGCATAGTTGTCTAGCATACCACTGCAACATAATAAATTGATCCCATAATAGTTTCCCTTCTTGTGTCAAGCGATAATCCCTAAATTATTCACGTTGATCCAACGTTACTCCCATTATAAAGTTGAATGGGGTTTTCTCAGGATTATCAAAGTAGTACAAAATATTTTTCTCATGATGAGAATCGAGGGTTTTAGGAGTTACCCCATCCTCATGAGTAGCAAGTATACCTAATTTTTTGGTATTTTGTGTTCCATATCCATAACTAAAGATAGAGAACAACTAAGAACAGCAAATAAAAATTACTTAGTGATAAAGCGAACAAGCGCACACGAGAATATTCACCCCACGCTATTGCTCCCCAGCAACGGCACCAGAAAAAGGTCTTGATAACCCACAAGTATAGGGGATCGCAACAGTCTTCGATAAGTAAGAGTGTCGAACCCAACGAGGAGCTAAAGGTAGAACAAATATTCCCTCAAGTTCTATCGACCACCGATACAACTCTACGCACGCTTGATGTTCTCTTTACCTAGAACAAGTATGAAACTAGAAGTACTTTGTAGGTGTTTTTGGGTAAGCTTGAAAGAAAGTAAAGAGCACGAAAATAAAACTAGGGGCTGTTTAAGTAAAGACACAACTAAAGTAAATATAGCGAGTGTGGAAGAGTGATGGTAGGTGTGGCGAAATCGTCCCTTAAGCAATTGACTACCTTACTAGACCAATAGCAAGTTTTATGTGGGAGAGGCCACTGCTAGCATGTCATCCCTTACTTGGAATTCTATGCACTTATGATTGGAACTATTAGCAAGCATCCTCAACTACTAACGTTCATTAAGGTAAAACCCAACCATAGCATTAAGATATATTGGCCCCCCTTCAATCCCGTATGCATCAATTTCTATGCTAGGTTGAAGCTTCTGTCACTCTTGCCCTCCAATACATAGTCCTATCAACATACAACTAACCCTATGGTGTGATCCACGCGCGCGCTCATATGATTGGCACCAAAGGACAGCAACATAACCACAAGCAAATTAAATCAATCATACCAATTCATCAACCACCAATAGGACAACGAAAATCTACTCAGACATCATAGGATGGCAACACATCATTGGATAATAATATGAAGCATAAAGCACCATGTTCAAGTAGAGGGTACAGCGGGTTGCGGGAGAGTGGACTGCTGAATATAGAGAGGGAAGGTGATGGAGATGTTGGTGAAGATGACGGCGGTGCTGGTGAAGATTGCGGTGATGATGATGGCCCCTGGCGGCGTTCCGACGCCACCGGAAGCAAGGGGGAGAGAGTCCCCCTTCTTCTTCTTCCTTGACCTTCTCCCTAGATGGGAGAAGGGTTTCCCCTCTTGTCCTTGGCTCCCATGGCTTGGGAGGGGCGAGAGCCCCTCCGAGATTGGATCTATCTCTCTGTTTCTGCGTTCTGTTCTGGCTCTATTTCACCGTTTCGCATATATATGGAGATCTGTAACTCCGATTGGCCTGAAACCTTCGCCGTGATTTTTTTCCGAATATTATCTTTCTTGTGGCAAAAGAAGAGCGTCAACAGCCTTACGATGGGCTCACGAGGGTAGGGGGCGCGCCCAGGGGGGCAGGCGCGCCCCCTGCCTCGTGACCACCTCGGGCACTGGTTCGCATTGATTTTCCTTCCAAATTTTCCAAAAATAAGCTCCGTCCGTTTTTATCCCGTTTGGACTCCGTTTGATATGGATATTCTGCGAAACATAAAACATGCAATGACGAAGGCGCACCGGCAATCGGATCAATATGTTAGTCCCAAAATAATATAAAAAGTTGCCAAAAAAGTATATGAAAGTGAATAATATTGGCATGGAACAATAAAAAATTATAGATACGACGGAGAAGTATCAGCACGCGCACCGCAGCCGGTTGCTCATCGCAACCCGCTACCGTTGGTGTGGTGCCCCTGCTGCAAATCACGCAGAGTCATCCGTCGCGTCTCAACCACAATCCTCAACCCTGGCCGAGTCTTCTACAAATGTCCGAATCATGGGGTAATAATATGTTTAAGTGTTATTCTGCTGCTTTTCAGTTGCGGATTTTTTTAATAGTTTGGTTGATGATCTTCCAATTTGATTCATGCAGAAAAGGGAAGATTCGTGTGATTTGTATTTCTGGGAAGTTGCTGATGTGGGGGAGTGCAACTACGCTGATTATTTGGTTAGCCGGGGAATCCCAATACCAACAGGTTGGGGTGTTGGACAAGTAACTGAAGGAACGACAGAAGGGGAAGATGCAGAGCAGAAGGTTAAAGATGCAGTTCCTCTTATCATGGCCAAGCAACAGCTGCTGAACGGCCTTGACAGCAATGAGGAGATGAAAGAGCTTGTGAAGATAATGGGCAAAATCGATGTGCTCTGTAGGATGATTGTCTCTTTATTTGCAGTGTATGTAGCACTCGTGATGTATTCAGTGGCTATGACATCAGCACTTTGCTGAAACTAGTAATGAATGCTGATTTCTATTAACGGAAATCAGGGGGTATCCCCTTTTGCTCATAAATAAATAAATAGCAGAGGCCCTTTTGGTAATAAATAATTAAATTGGCAGAGGACCTGTCGGGTCAGCTTTGTTCTCATTCGAAGACGTCGAGCAAATTGCAGTCCAACAGCAAACTATGTCATCAAATTCAAGTTTCACAGCCAAATATGAGTACAACTAAACAACAATGTCATCATGTTTTAGTCGTCATACAATCACCAAACACAAATCAGCATACATAACAAGTGATGTTCTCACAGGAAAATACTAAACAACATGTTCATCAGGTTTCAGTTGTCATAGCAAACACAATATCACATAGTAGATAAAAAAACGTCTTCTGACAGGAAAATATGACAAAAGCAATGTAATCATCATCCGCAGCAGCAGCGTCAACATCTTCGCCATGTGTAGCCGTCTGAATCGTAATTCCCCATGGTGTCATCTTCTTCTTCGTCCTCAACGTCCTCGAACGTTGGCTTCTTCTTGATCAACTCTTGTATGTCCACAGCACGACATGCAATCTTTTCGCCGGCGTCATTGACGTGATGGTTCTCAAAGATATTAGGAACATCTGTGTTATCTTGTACATCAGGAGCAATGTAAGCATCATCTTGTTGTGCAACTTCATTAAACGAATTCCTCTGCTCAAACCTTTGCACTACTCTCCAGTCATCGCTACGTGCAAATGTGTCTTCCAAGAAAAATATCTGTGTTGCTTGATTTGCCAAAATAAAAGGCTCGTTGGTCTGGTACACCGCCTTGACATTGATGGATTTGAAATAATCATCAGCTCTGGGTTTTGCGATCTTGGAAAACAGGTTATACCAACGACAGCACAACAGAACCACACACCGATGATCCTCGAAACTGGAGATATAATGCAACTGAACAATGTCGGTTATGTTAGCATACATTTCAGTTGTCTCTTTGTCATGCGTATCCGTGCTCATGATGGCACTGTTTTGTGTCTTCCTGCCTTCGTCTCGTGCAAGGGTGTTGTAGCGCACATCTCCAACAACGCAAGATTCCTAATGTCTTACCCGAGTATCAGGACCCATTGCTAGTGCGTAAAGGGCATCATCAACTGTCTACCCATCCTCCCGCATCTTCTTAACGTATGGTTAGAAAATAGACAAGCTGATCATCTTATGTACTCAATATATTAAAAAAACTGACAGTGCAATTCAAAAGCTTACATGGCTCTTGAACCATTTCGCAAATCCTGCCATAACCAGTTTGTCAATGTTTCTTGGATTTTGCGGCAGTAACTCCTTTTTGTAGATGCTGCACAACATAGTGATCCCGTCAAACATCTAAATATATAAGAATGTGCTGCAAGTTTAGTAGATTATGATGTATAAGCTGCAGTACTTGGCACTTACTTGATATATGGTAGTATCTCAGGACGGTTATTCAACACATACCAAACCATTTTGTCCCAAATCTTTAGGTTTGTCCTCTTGTCGACTCTTCCCTGTAACTCGAACAGAATAATCGAAAACATTGAGCCCGGGATTGTCTTCATCCACGTTTTTGCTAAGTTGATCAGCTGTTTCAATGTATTTTGAGCAGAATGTCAACGCTTATGTAGCAATGTAGGCCTCTGCAATGGAACCCTCGGGTCTAGCTCTATTCCTAACATAGCCCTTGAAAGTGCCTAGCCGGTGTTGGCACACAAAATCGCCGCGCAACACCAGGATAACCGTCGTGCTTTCGTGACGACGAACGATTGCTTTACGAGCAAAGCAACAAAGATTTCCTCGCTTTCGTGGAGGAGAACCGGCCGCTTTCCAGCGCAAAACGGCAAAGATCGCCAAACCCTAGGGCTGCTAGGGCTCGGCAGGAAACAGCGACAGAAAATAGACGTACGTGAAAATGGACTTTGTATTGATAGATCGGTTGTTGGGGGCTTTTTCCAATCGGCCGTGGCCTTATAAATAAGGTACGCTGGACTTTGCGTATACAAGGCAAGACCTGGTTACATAGCATGCCTTGCCGTACAGGAATACAACTCCAAAACTAAAACCGAACAGGACTCGATTCGGTTACCATGTAATACATGCGTACAAAATCTGCATGCTATCTGTAGTACGTATCTAGGCCATATTCACGTACAAAGACTCTTGGATATATGAATAAAATATTCCGGCAAGGTCGCTATCAACTATATAATAAGGACTAATGATCCACCATCTGTGCTTGCTTTTGTTTAGGTGACTTCATTGCCCATGCTAAAATTCCTTCATCTTAGCAACCGCGGTTTAGCCCAACACATGAGAATTTTTCCATGTAGCCGCTAGTCCATACAGAATTCTATATACTTGTCTTGGGTAAAATAACTTCCTACGCCTGACAAGCCTGCATTTCAAAATAAACAGCAAGTCCAAAAACATATATGTCAACCACACATTTAAATTAATTTGGCCCATAGAATACCTAGCAGCCAAATTATACATTCAACACATGCCCTCCTGTTTTTGTTACAATTGTATTTATCAAAAACACCATAACAATACCTTAGGGCGATGTTGATCAATCGACCGGCCATATTATTTCTTAGGGCAATGTTCAAATAATACATCGGCCAAGATATCTTAGGGCGATATCTCAAATAATATATCGGCCAAATTTGCTCAAGCCTCCTGCCACATGCTAGGATAGTACTTCTTCAAATATTTCCCATTGAGAGCTTTGGGCAACTTCTCTCCCTGCAAAGATTGTACAAAATATGAATTTCCAGGAGCGATCTCTACAACCTTATACGGGCCTTCCCAACTCGGCGACCATTTGCCGAATTACCTATCTTTAGTTCCAATAGGTAAAATCGTTTTCCACACTAAATCTCCTATTTGAAACGATTTTTATCTCACCTTTTTATTATAAGCCTTGGCTACTCGTAACTTCTCCTTCTCAATTTCTCGCAAAGCTCTTAATCTCTCTTCTGAAATGTCATCTATCTTATCCATCATCAGGTCATTATAATCTACAGCCGACAAATCATTTTGTCTGGCCACTCTAAGAGCATGTAAATTAACCTCTACGGGTAACACCGCCTCCTGGCCATATACTAGATCATACGGTGCTACTTGAGTCGCTCCGTGCTTAGATATCCGATGAGCCCATAAAGCTTCCGAAAGTACCTCATGCCACCTTTTTGGATGTTCCTCAATTTTATTCTTTATAAGTTTAATTAAAGTTTTATTTCTAGATTCGGCATGTCCATTAGCTTGAGCATAATAAGACGATGAATTTAACAACTTAATTCCTAAAGATTCGGCAAATTGACGAAATTGATGAGACATAAAAGAAGCACCTTGATCAGTAGTTAAAGTTTGAGGAATACCGAATCTG
This sequence comes from Aegilops longissima, assembly GCA_021605205.1. Taxonomy (NCBI): domain Eukaryota; kingdom Viridiplantae; phylum Streptophyta; class Magnoliopsida; order Poales; family Poaceae; genus Aegilops; species Aegilops longissima. The sequence continues at coordinate 666,358,301 of CM038678.1, forward strand.
TGAATAATATGCTCTAAAACAAAACTAATAACCTCTTTATGAATCATATTTTTCAAAGGAACTGCTTCAGTCCATTTAGTAAAATAATCTGTAGCAACTAGGACGAAGCGATGTCTTTTAGAAGACGAAGGATGTATCTCACCAATAAAATCTAAACCCCATCCTCTAAATGGACATGGCCTAATTATGGGATTTAACATAGACGCGGGCGCTAACTGTACATTACCAAATTTTTGACATGCCTCACAACCTTTATAATACCAAAAACAATCCTCTAACAAAGTCGGCCAATAAAACCCTGCTTGTTTTAATAACCATCGCATTTTGTGAGCCGACTGATGTGTTCCACATATTACTTCATGCACTTCACCCATAGCTATTCTAGACTGATCAGAATCCAAGCATTTTAAAATAACCCATCTATTGTTCGGCGATACAACTCGTCATTAAACAAAATATATTTTAAAGCTTGTCGCCGAATTTTTCTATCTCTTATTTGACTTGGATCCTTTAAATGATTAACTAGAGGAACTCTCCAATCACTTAATTCTAATTTATTTGCTAATTCGATCGTTTGTGACCTATGCACCGAATCTGCACTACATTGTACAGCTAGTGGTTCAACTGTACTAGGCCCAAGTGCACCCCGTGGCAAAGTATCCATAATTATAGACTCAACATGCATCGGCTTGTCTATTATAAAAAACATTCCTTTACTAATGTGATAACCGGATGCTTGCTGTGCTAAACAATTAGCTCTAGAATTCTCTTCTCTAGGTATATGATGGATGGTGAACGTATCTAGAGACTTAATTATGTCTAAACATCGGTCCAAATAAATATTTAATAATCCATCAAAACATTGAAATTTGCCCTTAATTTGTTGTACTACCAGGAGCGAATCCCCAAAAGCATCTACATCCTTTACACCCATATCAACTAAAGTTTGTAAACCAAACAGTAAAGCTTCATACTCAGCTTGGTTATTAGTGCAAGGATATTCCAAACGGACCGATGTATCGTAAAAAACATTATTAGGCGAAACTAAATCATTACCGACGCCTTGCCCTTCCCTACAAACCGATCCATCAAAATAAAGCTTCCATGGGCATACACTAACATAATTAATGTTTTCATCGTCTTTAATCCTATGATCAACAATGAAATCGGCAATAACTTGACCCTTCATAGCACGCAACGATTCATATGTCAAATCATATTCTATTAGTGCGTAAGCCCACTTTCCAATCCTACCACTAAGAATCGGTCTTTGCAACATATACTTAATGACGTCGGCCTGGCAAGCTACTGCACACGTACTAGAAAGAAGATAAGGCCGAAACTTGGTACATGCATAGTATAAAGATAAGCATAACTTTTCAATAAACACGTACCGACTTTCGGCGTCGAGCAAACGACGACTTAAGTATGCAATGATGTATTCTTTGCCGCTGACCTCTTGCGCCAACACCGCACCGATCACCCTATCTTCTGCAGCAATGTACAGCCTGAACGGCGCACCGGACATGGGCGCCCGCAATATTGGAGGATTTGACAAGCATTGATTTATATTATTGAAAGCATATCGTTGCTCTGCCCCCCAATTAAATTCGGCTTCATTCTTTAGCCGAAGTAGAGGAACAAACGATTCAATTTTCTCTGCAAGGTTAGATATGAATCGTCTCAAGTAATTAATTTTTCCTAACAACTTTTGCACATCCCTTTTACACGTGGGTTCCTCCAAATTTCTAATTGCCTCCACTTTCTTAGGGTCAATCTCTATGCCATTTTCATGAATTATGAATCCTAAAAACTTACTAGCCGACACGCCAAAAGCACATTTGAGTGGGTTCATTTTTAATCCATACCGGCGCATCCTTTCAAAAGCTAATCTTAAATCGGCTAAATGATGATCAAACCCATCCGATTTAACAACTATGTCATCAATATATATTTCTAGTACAATGCCTAGAAGATCATGAAAAATTAAGTTCATAGCTCGTTGGTATGAGCCCCGGCATTTTTCAACCCAAACGTCATAACGACCCACTCAAATAAACCAACAAAACCTGGGCAACGAAAAGCAGTCTTAGACATATCTTGTTCGGCCATAAATATTTGATTATAACCTAAATTACCATCTAAAAAGCTAATTACTTTATGTCCCGATGCATCATTAATAAGCATGTCGGCTATAGGCATAGGATATTCATCTTTCGGAGTAGCCTTATTCAAATCTCTAAAATCAACACAGATTCTAATATTACCAGTATTTTTCTTTTCCACAGGCACAATATTAGAAACCCAATCTGCATATCTACACAGCCGAATAAACTTAGCTTTTAACAACCGATCAACTTCTTCTTTGATGGGGTCATACAAATTAGGATTGAAACTTCTACGAGGTTGTTTATATGGCCTAAAACCAGATTTAATAGGTAATCTATGTTCTACCAAATCTCTTCTCAAACCGGGCATCTCAGTATAATTCCAAGAAAAGCAATCAACAAATTCTTTAAGTAATAAACATACCTTACTTTTCTGATCGGCTTTCAAGCTAGCTTTGATCAATGTAGGCCTCGTAATACTTCCATCACCAATATCAATTTCTTCAAGTGGATCAGCCGATGAGAATCCCTGTCCAAGCTTTTCCATGCTATCAAAATCTTCAATAGTTTCATGCATATCGTTCTTTCTAGAACGATACTCCTCCATGCGTCTCTGCAGCCACTTAACACTATCGTCTTTATTCATCATTTATCTAGATAAATCATTAAGCCGAGCTATGTCAGCCGGATGTGCATTTATAGGTACAAAACCATCTCTACCGATACTGATATAATCATAATCCGATAAATCCCTACCGGTCAAACATCGCATGTCACCGTGTTGCCAATCAACCGCCGCCTCCGTCAAAGCAATGCAAGAAGAATTGTCCGCCTCAATCACCTTGACATCATCATTAACCCACTGAATTAAGCATTGATGAAGAGTAGAAGGGACGCAACAATTTGCATGAATCCAGCCGCGTCCCAAAAGAATATTATACCGGCCTTTGACATTGACAACAAAAAATGCAGTCGGCAATGTTTTGCTTCCCACTGTGAGCTCCATAGAAATAACACCCTTAGCCTCGGACAATTCTCCTGAGAACCCACTAAGTCCCATGTTGGTCTTCATTAACTCGCTCTCTTTTCGGTTCAGTTTAGAAAATACCAAAAAGGGCATAATATTAACACCTGCACCGCCATCAACGAGCATGCGACCAATAGGCTTACCATCAATGTGTCCTCTGATAAATAATGGCTTTAGGTGCTGCCCATGCTTCTCTGGTTTCTCAAATTTAGCATTCTTTGGGCCAAGAACAAGTTCAACAATTTCTGCCTCGGGCGCGCGAAATTCAGCAGGCAATGCGAACACCATATTAACATCCATATCAGTTGGTGCATCTTTATTATTCTCTGAATTTTCTGCAATAATAATGTCATCTACATTTTTATTTTCCTCTGCTGCGATGCGCTTCTCCTTCCAAGTTTTTGTAGGCACCATTGGTTTATCCTGATTGAACCATCTATCGCGCTTCTTCTCAGCTATCTCTTCCTTTATTTCCAATGTCGCAGTCGCTGTACACGTCGTTTATGAGTGTGGGTAAGTCCATTCGGGCACCACTTCGGTGCTGGTTTAGTCCCTGGCACGACAGACTTAATTTGGCTGCCCCCCGGGTCCTTCGGCCTATACTGACGTACTTCTGTTTTCTCGCTAACATTTCATCTCCGCCAAAAACTTCTCTCGCTGATCATATACGGGCATCGAATTAAATCCTTGGCCGCATACATTGCCTGAGTCCCAACGTGTAGATGTAATAGTATTAGACTTGAAACTCCTCAAAGGCAAACTCTTGGACGTTCCTGCGTAACAATTCTTTATGATCAAATCAGCTTGTGTGCTATCCGATTTAGGCTTCTGAATAGTACATGAGGATATAGCATCCGGCCGTGCATGCGGGTTATGCCCAGAATTAGTTTGCTTTCCAAATTGATTAGACTGGCCAGCTTGCCGCAACTTTACGCCATTACTTTTCTCCTCTGTACCGAGAGCTTCTTTTGAGACACTTCTTGTTTCTGTATAACTAACAACACCTTCATCTGATTGGTGTTCCGCTATTTTCATACCATGATCAGCATCCAAATCATCTGAATTTTTTGCTACTTCAGTTTCAGCACGTGTAACATCCCAAATTTTCAATTTGGAATGTTATACATTAGGTCATTATGCATATCATATTTTTCTCGCATTTTTCCGATCCTAGAAATTTCACGCAACTCAAGGACCCTCGGAGAGAGTTGGAAGTTTCATTATTTTCATATTTGGGATTTCTCAAATTTTGAAAATAGGATCAATTGGATTTATTTAAATTATCTTCATAAAGTTTTTCCTATAAAAATATTTGGAGAGGGAATAATATGACTTTCCCAACATTTAGGAAAAATGAAGGTTTTATAAATAAATCAAATTTGGTTTTGGAAGATTTATTTTGCTTAGACAAAATGAGCATTTTAAAAAATTATGCATGTTTGCCGTTTTTAAAGTTCATTTTGTTCGACTCATTTTTAGGAGTCGGGGAAAATTTGTTTTATTTAATTTGAGTTCACTTGGTATTTTTTTTAATTCATTTGGTTTAAATTTTATTTAAAAAAAATACGCGCTTCGGGCCGAGGCCCCGGCCCCCAACCAGCCCGCCCACCTCCTCCTCCTCCTCCTCGCTCGGCCGCCCTGAGCGAGGTGCCCGCCGCCAAGACACCATCGCTTCACGCCTGGAGTCCGCCTCCCCTCGCCTCCCTGCCCCCTCCCAAGCCACCGCCCCCCCTCTCATAAATACCCGGCCGCCCCCCCTCTCTCTCACCGCCGCCCTCACCCGACCAGCGTCGAACCCCGCCGCCCTGAGAAGCCGCCGCCGCCGCCGTTCCCGCCGTCGCCGGAACCCCCGCCGCCCTCGCCGCCCCCTCGCCGACCCCGCCGATCCGGTTTTTTTATTTAAAAAAAATGTGTTCGGTTTTTTTAAGAACCTAGATTGGTTTTATTTTTTTTCGGTTTTCTTATTTAATGAACGCTCACGAACCGCTCGTTTCAATGAACGCGTTCGTTGGATTCGTTCTGTTAACTAACGTCCGTTATTTAAACCGCTTGTCGTTTTCTTTTAATCGGATTTAATCCGTTATTTTTCCGATTCGATTTGAGATCCGATTTTCAAATCTGTTTTATTTCTCGCTCGTTTATCGGAATCGGGTGATTCAAGCGCTGGAGTTTCAGAATGAAACCGCCGTTCGACTAACCTACTTTCACAGAGTTTTGCTACTGTGAAATTTTGACCTAATTTCAGATTGCTAAACCGAGTCGTTCTCTCTCGAGTTTCGACTTTCGGAGTTTATTTTGATTCGATTCTTTTGCAACCAGGGTTCTTAAGTTGAACTTTCTGGTTAGATCTTTTATTTGAGATTTCCCCGTGCATTAGATGAGTACTTATTGTATGCTTGTTGTTTGTCTGCGTTAGATCACCCGGAGTGCGCCGCTTGTTACTTCGAATCTCTAGGTCTCGCGGATCATCAGCAAGGCAAGTAACACTTTGATCATACCTTTTCTACTACCCAGTTTTTATGCATTAGATCAATCCTCAAACACTTGCATGATTAGGATCTAATTAAATTGTGGGATGGGAAGTAGATTGAGGTAGTACCTATTACCTGTTTTACTTATGAAACCTTGGGAGTTACTTCTACGTTTGCTTGTTCATGCTATGCTATGCTAGTAGACGTGGATTGGGTGAGTGAATATCCATGACAGATGTGAGATTGTTAATTAATGGTTTATCTAAGGTGGCAACCTAAACACACATCTGGGTGGATTGAGGCACCTGGTTTCCATCAGACTTACTGTATTTCTTCGGACCGCCACCGTGCTCTAAGGGATCATAAGATTTTTCAAACTGAAACTTCCGTGTGCAGCCACAAGCCAATTATGGGCTCTGGCGTAGTTTACTAAGTCGTGCGAACTCTTACGGGTAGGCTAGCTGATGTAGGGGATGTAGGTTGGTACGGTCTACCCACATGTAAGGTGCTAGCGCTTCGAAGACTATGTCTCGGTCATCCGCTTCTCAAACACCATGTAGTCACGAGAACCAAGCGGAGGCGATCGAGTCTTGTGGGGAAAAGTGCACAAACCTCTGCAGAGTGTATAAACTAATCATGATTAGCCGTGTCCCGGTTATGGACAATTTGAGTATCCGTAATTGAATATCATGTGAATCTCAACATGTTACTTCTAAATAAAAGTTATTGGGTTTTGATGAGTACTTTTTAATTGGGATTGAGGATGCTGTCAACCATTCTCAATGTTTAACAACCACCATGATAGTTAAATAAAATTTATTCCTTTGATGTAGGGAAAATCAGCTTTATGCAAATGTAATCAGAGAGCCTTACCACCAGCCATATATGCATGTAGTATAGGCTTATTTCCTTCATTGCTCTTATGTGTTACATTGCCAAGATATTCCATGTCTTGACCGTTTTGGCTGCAACTTTTCACGTTAGACTTTTCGCATTTATTTAGTAAGGTGTTAGGTCGTGGTTCTATACTCGATGATGCCGTTGGAGTTGATGGACTCGCTTAACTTCCAAGCCTTCCGCTGTTATTATTAGATGGCCTTAAGCCATATTATTGTAATAAGTTCCTTGTGGACCACGATGTAATAAGTGTGTGATTGCCACTCTGCAATAAATCCTTTGAAATCTTGTGTGGTGTCAAGCATTCGATCCGGGGATGACACCGAGCACGAGATCGGATCCATTCGGTCTGGTCGCTCAGAGAATGGTATCGAGCACACGCCGACCGTAGGACACGACCACTAAGTTAAAGCCATAGATCACTACTCTTCCCATTTTCTAACTCCTCATCTTTTCTACTCCTCTAGGATGACGGACGCGAAGATCAAGTACACCCAACCGGATGAAGGCACACCTTTTGGATTTCACTTGAAGGAAGTCACCAAGTACCGAACATTGATTACCAAGCTTCACCGGACTTTCAACGCCACTCTTCTGAAGAGGAGCGCTGGAAGATTCATGCTCACGCTCCAGAAGGACATTCGCCCCAATCACCAAGCCTATAGATAGTGTTTTCGAGGCACCAACTTGAGTGCAGGAAAGAGCATGGCAGCTCACATCACCATGGGACGATTGGAGAAGTTTATCAAGAAGACCTCAAGGACACCATCTACCAGATTTGCGGACGCCGAGATGACAACTGGGACGTCGTCAACACCAAGAAGGATAGATCCATTGCAGCTTTCATCCAGAGTTAAATCAGCACATTCGACGTCAGAGAACCAAATGTGCAATGACATGTTGGAGTTGCGTAAGACAAAGGAAGGATCATCGAATGGAAGAAGAACTAAAGACTACCCGCGAGGACTACATGGACGAGATCGTAGCTCTAGCAAGACACAATAACGATCTTAAGTACGAGATCGAAGAACTCAAGAAGAGGTTGGCGCCAGAATGAAGACCAAGATGTCGAATACCCAAGCGACTACATCAACATCGACGACACAGATTCGGATCCAAGTGAACCCGACTTTGAAGACGAAGTCGAGCGGACATCATGGAGTCTTCCACCGCTTCAAATTAGTAGAAGTCCCCACATATTAGTAGTATTCCTCCATGTAAAATTATAGTACACGCACTTTTGCGATAGTTAGATCGTTGTAAGACCTTGTTTGATTGAATGAAGTGATTTTGTGTGCATTTGCTCATGTGCATTTGGGTAGTGATTCCCTTAGACCTCATTCTATTCTACATTTCTCTTCTCTTCTAAACCCATCAGATGCCTCCGAGACGCGACCCCGGATTCGTTTTCCCGCTAGAGATCACCCAATTGATCCAGCAGCAGAATACCCTGATTCAAACATTGGTGCAGAACAACAACAACAATAACAACAACAACCCACCGCCACCACCACCACCCGCGGATCATCTGACTCGTTTCCTTAGACTAAACCCGCGGTGTATTCCAAGAGCACCGAGCCAATTGTAGCAGATGACCTGGCTCGCAAGATAGGAAGGAGCTGACCACTGCAGGATGCACAGATGGTGAAAGAGTGAAGTTTGCAGCACATCAGCTTGAAGGACCCGCAGCTACATGGTGGGAGAATTTCACAGCCACTTACCCCATAGACACTGTCACATGGGACCAGTTTCAACAAGCTTTTCAGACCGCTCATGTTTCAAAGGAGCCATGGCTATGAAGAAGCGTGAGTTTCGCAACTTACGCCAAGGAGGAAGGACTGTTGGCCACTATGTGGATGACTTTAGCAAATTAGCACGTTATGCCCCAGATGACGTTGCTACAGATGCAGCTAAACATGAGAAGTTTCTAGAAGGACTGAATGATGAGTTCAGCATGCCGTTAATGGTAGCAAGTTTCAACAACTACCAGGAGTTAGTAGACCGAGCTCTCATGATTGAAGGAAAGCAGCAACAAATTGAGAACCGTAAAAGGAAGTATGGACAGGGAAAGTATAACTCTGGAGCCCAGTAGAAGCCTCGTTATACCCCTAAATCAGGAATTCAGTTTCAGCATACCCATGGAGGAGGTAATTCGCATAACCATAATGGCACCAAGAATGGGAACGGAATGGAGGAAGCAATGGACAAAATCGCACCAACCCGTCTACACCATCCAAGGTAGACTTGAGTCACATTACTTGCTTTAAGTGCCGCAAGACTGGGCACTATGCAAATGACTATCCGTAAGGCGAATGGAAATGGCAATGGAAGCTCGAAAGAAGCCCAACCCTTTCAACAGGGGACGGGTGAACCACATTGATGTGGAGGAGGTTGAAGATCAGCCCGATGCAAGAATCGGTAAGTTTTTGGTTAAGTCATTTATCTGCAGTTGTTCTTTTCGATCTTGGTGCATCGCATTCATACATATCAAGGGATTTGTGGATAAGTACAAGTTACCAACCCAAGCCCTTAGGTCACCCATGCTAGTAACCTCACCCGAGCAGAGTACATGGCTAGTAAATGGTGTGATCGACCGCCACTAAGGATTGGACACTATGTTTTCCCCTCGCACCTAATAGTTCGGAATCCCAAGGATTGGATGTGATATTAGGTATGGATTGGTTATCAAAGTATGGAGGAAACATAGACTATACCACAAGGTCAATTTTGCTCACCACACCGTAAGGAAGGAGGATTAGTATGCATATCACGGCACGAGCCGAGGAGAGCACACGTTAATTGCTTATCGTGAGTGGTACGGGAAGAAGTACCGTGGTAAAGGATTATCCTGATGTATTTCCGTAAGAGTTGCCAGGAATGCCGCCGGATAGAGACATAGAGTTTTTGATCGAGCTGTTGCCAGGAACAGGCCCGATATCGAAGCGACCGTACAGGATGCCCGCAAAGGATTTGGCGGAAATCAAGAAGCAGATTAAGGAACTATTGGATAAAGGCTTTATTCGCCCAAGTTCTTCACCTTGGGGATCACCCGTTTTATTGGTGGAGAAGAAGGATGGATCGTTGAGAATGGTTGTTGATTATCGTGGATTGAATGAAGTAACAATCAAGAACAAGTACCCACTACCGATTATAAATGATTTGTTTGATCGCTTGCAAGGAGCCAAAGTGTTTTCTAAGATCGATTTGCGATCAGGGTACCATCAGTTGAAGATTCGGGAGCAAGATATACCCAAGACAGCATTTACCACGAGATATGGACTGTATGAGTATACCGTTATGTCATTTGGACTGACTAACGCACCAGCCTATTTCATGAACCTGATGAACAAAGTGTTTATGGAGTTTTTGGATAAGTTTGTCGTGGTGTTCATTGATGATATTTTAATTTTCTCAAGAATGAAGAGGAACACAAGGAACATTTGCGATTGGTTTTGAGAAACCGAGGAACACCAGGTTGTATGCCAAGTTCAGCAAAAGTGAGTTTTGGCTAAAGGAAGTTGGATTTCTCGGACATGTTATATCCGGAGAAGGAATAGCAGTTGACCCCACAAAAGTTGAGACCGTAACCAAATGGGAAGCACCAACGACAGTTGGAGAGATTCGAGTTTCCTTGGACTCGCAGGATACTACCAAGATTCATTGAGAATTTCTCAAGGATTGCAAAGCCTATGACTGAATTGTTGAAGAAGGAAAACAAATTCATATGGATTTGAGGACTGTGAGGCAAGTTTTCAGGAGTTGATGAAAAGATTGGTTACCTCACCAGTTTTGATATTGCCGATCAAACTAAGGATTATGAGGTGTATTGCGACGCTCATGTCGAGGACTTGGAGCAGTGCTTATGCAGGAAGGAAGAGTTGTTTCAGTATGCTTCACGACAACTTAAGCCCCATGAGTTGAATTATGCCACTCATGATTTGGAGTTAGCAACCGTTGTGCATGCCTTGAAGACATGGAGACATTTTCTCATTGGAAATCATTGTGAAGTATATCTCGATCACAAGAGTTTGAAGTACATCTTCACACGTATGAATTGAATCTCGACAGAGGAGATGGTTAGAACTTATCAAGGATTATGATATGAGATTGCATTATCACCCGAAAGGCTAATGTCGAAAGCAGACGCATTGAGCCGTAAGAGCCACGCCAATACCCTAATAATGGGAGGAATACCCAATGAGTTAGCCGAGGACCTTCGAACTATGTTTGGAAATAGTTCCAGAGGCTATGTTGCAGCATTGGAGATTGATCGACACTAATGGACAAAATCAGAGATGCCCAAAAGGTAGATAAGGAAGTTGCCTCTATAAAGGAGAAAATGAGCAAAGGAAAAGCTAAAGGATTTCGTGAGGATGAGCACGATACCCTATGGTTTGAAGACCGTGTTTATGTGCCCAATGACCCGTAGATCGGAAGTTGATTTTACAAGAAGCCCATGATTCACCCTATTCGATTCACCCGGAAATACCAAGATGTATTTGGATTTGAAGAATATTTTTCGTGGACCGGAATGAAGAAGGATATTGCGGAGTATGTAGCAGTTTGCACGTATGTCGAAAGTAAAGGCGAGAACATCGAAGCCAGCAGGATTGTTACAACCGTTGCCGATACCGAATGGAAGTGGGATAAACTAGGCATGGATTTCATCACAGGTTTGCCAAAGACCCGCTCAGATATGACTCGATTTGGGTCATAGTCGATCGTTGACCAAGGTAGCTCATTTTATTCCAGTCAAGACTACCTATAGCAGTGCTAAGTTGGCAAAGATATACATGACCAGAATTGTGTGCTTACACGGAGTTCCGAGGAGCATCGATCGGATAGAGGAAGCGGTTTACTTGAAATTTTGGAACCAGTTGCACGAAACATTGGGAACCCGATTGGAATTCAAGACAGCTTTCCACCCACAGATCGATGGACAGACCGAGAGAGTCAATCAGATTTTGGAGGACATCTTTGAGAGCTTGTGCACTAGATTATGGATCTAGTTGGGATGATAATTTGTCCGATGCAGAATTTTCCTACAACAACAGCTACCAAACCAGCTTAAAGATGGCACCTTCGAGGCTCAGATGGAAGAAGGTGCAGGACACCGTTGTCATGGGACTAAACGGAGATCGTCGATTGTTTGGACCAGATTTGATTAAGGAGTGCGAACAGAAAGTTAAGTTGATTCGAGACAGGCTCAAGGTAGCCCAGTCTGCATGTAAGAGCTATGCCGATTCAAAGCGCAGCGATTGAGTATGCAGTTGGAGCAGAGTATATCTCCGAGTATCCCGCTCGAGGAGTTAAGCGTTTTGGAGTGAAAGGAAAGTTAGCACCCGCTTCGTTGGACCATATAAGATTTTGCAACGCATGGGAGAAGTTGCGTATAAGTTGGAATTGCGGGAGGACTGTCGGGAGTTCATGATGTATTCCATGTTTCTCGATTGAAGAAATGTCACCCGAGATAGCAGAGGTACCATTAAGAGACACAAGTGCCACTTGGAAGCAATACAGATTGAAGGATGACTTGACATATGAGGAAAACCGTTAAGATTCTCGATTATGCCAGCAGAGTTACCCGCAGCAAGGTTATCAAGTTTTGCAAAGTTCGAGTGGAGCCACCACACCGAGGATGAAGCCACCTGGGAAAGAGAGGAAGTTTTGCTTAAGGACCACCCACACCTATTTTCTAGCCAACCCGAATCTCGAGGGCGAGATTCATCTTAAGGGGGTAGGTTTGTAACATCCCAAATTTTCAATTTGGAATGTTATACATTAGGTCATTATGCATATCATATTTTTCTCGCATTTTTCCGATCCTAGAAATTTCACGCAACTCAAGGACCCTGAGAGAGTTGGAAGTTTCATTATTTTCATATTTGGGATTTCTCAAATTTTGAAAATAGGATCGATTGGATTTATTTAAATTATCTTCATAAAGTTTTTCCTATAAAAATATTTGGAGAGGGAATAATATGACTTTCCCAACATTTAGGAAAATGAAGGTTTTATAAATAAATCAAATTTGGTTTTGGAAGATTTATTTTGCTTAGGCAAAATGAGCATTTAAAAAATTATGCATGTTTGCCGCTTTTTAAAGTTCATTTTGTTCGACTCATTTTTAGGAGTCGGGAAAATTTGTTTTATTTAATTTGAGTTCATTTGGTATTTTTTTAATTCATTTGGTTTAAATTTTATTTAAAAAAATACGCCCCCAGGCCGAGGCCCAGCCGCCCAACCAGCGCCCCGCCCACCTCCTCCTCCTCCCTCGCTCGGCCGCTTGAGCGAGGTGCCCGCCAAGACGCCATCGCCTCCCGCCCCGGGAGTCCGCCTCCCCTCGCCTCCCTGCCCCCTCCCAAGCCACCGCCCCCCCCTCTCATAAATACCCCCGCCCCCCCCTCTCTCTCTCACCGCCGCCCTCACCCGACCAGCGTCGAACCCCGGGCCGCTGTGAAGCCGCCGCCGCCGCCGTTCATTGCCGTCGTCGGAACCCCCCGCCTCGCCGCCCCTCGCCGACCTTCCGGACCTCCGCCCCGAGCCTCACGAGCTTCATGGCGAGATCACCGGAGGTAGCCGCCCCGCGCCCGATCCGGTTTTCCCCTAAAATAAAAACCGATCCGTTTTTTTATTTAAAAAAAATGTGTTCGGTTTTTTTAAGAACCTAGATTGGTTTTATTTTTTTCTCGGTTTTCTTATTTAATGAACGTTCACCGAACCGTTCGTTTCAATGAACGCGTTCGTTGGATTTGTTCTGTTAACGAACGTCCGTTATTTAAACCGTTCGTCGTTTTCTTTTAATCAGATTTAATCCGTTATTTTTCTGATTCGATTTCAGATCCGATTTTCAAATCTGTTTTATTTCTCGCTCGTTTATCGGAATCAGGTGATTCAAGCGCCTGGAGTTTCGTAACGAAACCGCCGTTCCGACTAACCTACTTTCACAGAGTTTTGCTACTGTGAAATTTTGACCTAATTTCAGATTGCTAAACCGAGTCGTTCTCTCTCGAGTTTCGACTTTCGGAGTTTATTTTGATTCGATTCTTTTGCAACCAGGGTTCTTAAGTTGAACTTTCTGTTTAGATCTTTTATTCGAGATTTCCCCGTGCATTAGATGAGTACTTATTGTATGCTTGTTGTTTGTCTACGTTAGATCACCCGAGTGCGCCGCTTGTTACTTCAATCTCTAGGTCTCGGATCATCGCAAGGCAAGTAACACTTTGATCATACCTTTTCTACTACCCAGTTTTTATGCATTAGACCAATCCTCAAACACTTGCATGATTAGGATCTAATTAAATTGTGGGATGGGAAGTAGATTGAGGTAGTACCTATTACTGTTTTACTTATGAAACCTTGGGAGTTACTTCTCGTTTGCTTGTTCATGCTATGCTATGCTAGTAGACGTGGATTGGGTGAGTGAATATCCATGACAGATGTGAGATTGTTAATTAATGGTTTATCTAAGGTGGCAACCTAAACACACATCTGGGTGGATTGAGGCACCTGGTTTCCATCAGACTTGCTCAGTATTTCTTTGGACCGCCACCCAGGCTCTAAGGGATCATAAGATTTTTCAAACTGGAAACTTCCGTGTGCAGCCACAAGCCAATTATGGGCTCTGGCGTAGTTGACTAAGTCGTGCGAACTCTTACGGGTAGGCTAGCTGATGTAGGGGATGTAGGTTGGTACGGTCTACCCACATGTAAGGTGCTAGCGCTTCTGAAAGACTATGTCTCGGTCATCCGTTTCTCAAACACCATGTAGTGCGAGAACCAAGCGGAGGCGATCGAGTCTTGTGGGGAAAAGTGCACAAACCTCTGCAGAGTGTATAAACTAATCATGATTAGCCGTGTCCCCGGTTATGGACAATTTGAGTATCCGGTAATTGAATATCATGTGAATCTCAACATGTTACTTCTAAATAAAAGTTATTGGGTTTTGATGAGTACTTTTTAATTGGGATTGAGGATGATGTCAACCATTCTCAATGTTTAACAACCACCACGATAGTTAAATAAAATGTATTCCTTTGATGTAGGGAAAAATCAGCTTTATGCAAATGTAACCGTAGAGCCTTACCACCAGCCATATATGCATGTAGTATAGGCTTATTTCCTTCATTGCTCTTATGTGTTACATTGCCAGCATATTCCATGTGCTGACCCGTTTTCGGGCTGCAACTTTTCACGTTGCAGACTTTTCGAACGACAGTAAGGTGTTAGGTCATGGTTCTATACTCGGTGATGCCGTTGGAGTTGATGGACTCGCTTAACTTCCAAGCCTTCCGCTGTTATTATTAGATGGCCTTAAGCCATATTATTGTAATAAGTTCCCTTGTGGACCACGATGTAATAAGTGTGTGATTGCCACTCTGCAATAAATCCTTCAATCTTGTGTGGTGTCAGATTATCTGATCCAGGATGACACGAGCACGAGATCTGGATCCATTCGGGTCTGGTTGCTACACTTCAGTTTCAACACGCTTCACTGGCATCCATACGCGCTTGTAGTTGCCCTTATAGTTGTTGCGCTCTGCACTGCGTACCGGTGATCGCCCTCCTCGAATCTCGATGGCGTTATGTGATCTAGCCTCCTCATTGAAACGAGCCCTTTTCTCATGTACGTTTGGTCTGAACATAGGCCTCGGCGGGATCCATCCCGGCTGAAAATAACCTGCTGGCCCTATAGGATATGGCGCCCAAGGATTAAACCCCCATGGAGGAAACTGCGGATACACAGGAGGTGCACAACCCCAATATGTTGGCTCCATTGCAAAATACGGTTGTTGGTCATATGCACTTCCTTGCCATTGCTCATGAATGTGAGGTCCAGAAGGATATCTAGGACACTTATTACCTCCGAGCCGATTAAACACATTGTTGGTCTTGCTTGAGGTATATTTTTCCAACAACATGCTAACTGTCGACTTTCGCCTTAGAGCTTGTCTCCTTCCTCTGTTGACTTTCCACACTCCTATTTCTGGATTTTTTTGGTTTGATCATCCTTGGAGGAGCACTGTTATCAAAAACATTGTTATCTCTTGCGGATTCGGTCTGATCCGACCGAATAAGCATTTTTTTTACTCTCAAGCTCGACCATATTGATAGGAAAAGGGTCGCTGTCGAGCTTCATTTTAGGACCTTCTGTAAACATCAATCGTCCTTCATTGATGGCCGATTGCACCTGTCGAAAACACGTTACAATCATTAGTAGCATGAGAAAAAGAATTGTGCCACTTACAATAAGCTCTTCTACCCAATTCTTCTGGAGGTGGAATTACATGACCCTCTCTTACTCTAATTAATTTATTCTGCAATAACATATCAAAAATTCTATCACACTTGCTAACATCAAAAGTGTATTTATTTTCATCTCTTCTAGCAGGTGTAGGTTTCAAAGTAGAACATGCAAAAGGTTTTGACTTTGGCGCTTGAACCCATTCGGCTACACATATATTAACATCATCCTCACTAGCTGAATCACTATCATAATCTAAGGCATTAACCACATGATTATCTTTCTCTTTATTTCTGTTATCTTTAAACCGGCTATATTGTTTAATTTCCTTAGCCCGTTTTTTTGCGCCAAAGCTTTCTGCAAAACTGAAGGAAATATGCCCTAGAGGCAATAATAAAGTTATTATTTATTTCCTTATATCATGATAAATGTTTATTATTCATGCTAGAATTGTATTAACCGGAAACATAATACATGTGTGAATACGTAGACAAACAGAGTGTCACTAGTATGCCTCTACTTTACTAGCTCGTTAAATCAAAGATGGTTATGTTTCCTAAACCATAGACATGAGTTGTCATTTGATTAACGAGATCACATCATTAGGAGAATGATGTGATTGACTTGACCCATTCCGTTAGCTTAGCACTTGATCGTTTAGTATGTTGCTTATGCTTTCTTCATGACTTATACAAAGTTCCTGAAACTATGAGATTATGCAACTCCCGTTTACCGGAGGAACACTTTGTGTGCTACCAAACGTCACAACATAACTGGGTGATTATAAAGGTACTCTACAGGTGTCTGCAAAAGTATATGTTGAGTTGGCATGAATCGAGATTAAGTTTTGTCACTCCGATTGTCGGAGAGGTATCTCTAGGCCTTCTCGGTAATACACATCACATAAGCCTTGCAAGCATTGCAACTAATGAGTTAGTTGTGAGATGATGTATTATGGAACGAGTAAAGGGACTTACCGGTAACGAGATTGAACTAGGTATTGGATACCGACGATCGAATCTCAGGTAAGTAACATACCGATGACAAAGGGAACAACGTATGTCGTTATGCGGTTTGACCGATAAAGATCTTCGTAGAATATGTAGGAACCAATATGGGCATCCAGGTTCCGCTATTGGTTATTGACCGAGAATGGTTCTAGGTCATGTCTACATAGTTCTCGAACCCGTAGGGTCCGCACGCTAATGTTTCGATGACGCAGTTCATTATGAGTTTATAAGTATTGATGTACCGAAGGTTGTTCGGAGTCCCGGATGTGATCACGGACATGACGAGGAGTCTCGAAATGGTCGAGACATAAAGATTGATATATTGGAAGCCTATGTTTGGACTTCGGAAAGGTTCCGGATGAAAACAGGAAGTTACCGGAACACCGGGGTTACGGAACCCCGGGGTCTATGGGCCTTGATGGGCCATAGGGAGAAGAGGAAAGTGCCGGCCGGGCAGGCGCGCCCCTCCCCTCTAGTCCGAATAGGACAAGGAGAGGGGGGCGCCTTCCCTCTTCCCTCCCCAATCCTATTCCAACTAGGAAGGGGGGAGTCCTACTCGGTGGGAGTAGGACTCCTCAGCGCTGCCCCTTGGGCTGGCCGCACCCCTTGCTCCTTTATATCTGGGGTCGGGGGCACCCCATGACACACAAGTTGATCTACGGATCGTTCCTTAGCGTGTCGCGGTGCCCCTCCACCATATTCCACCGGTCATATCGTCGCGGAGCTTAAGCGAAGCCTTGGGCCGGTGAAGTCATATCGTCGCGGAGCTTAGGCGAAGCCCTGCGTCGGTGGAGCATCATCATCGTCACCTGCGCCGTCGTCTTGTGGAACTCATCCCCGACGCTTTGCTGGATCGAGCCCGGGATCGTCATCGAGCTGAACGTGTGCTGAACACGGAGGTGCCGTGACGTTCGGTACTTGGATCGGTCGGATCGTGAAGACGTCGACTACATCAACAGCGTTGTTATAACGCTTCCGCTTACGGTCTCACGAGTGCGTGGACGACACTCTCCCTCTCGTTGCTATGCCATCACCATGGTCTTGCGTGTGCGTAGGAATTTTTGAAATTACTACGTTCCCCAACAAATGGCATCCGAGCCTGGTTTTATGCGTTGATGTCATATGCACGAGTAGAACACAAGTGAGTTGTGGGCGATATAAGTCATACTACTTACCAGCATGTCATACTTTGGTTCAGCGGTATTGTGAGATGAAGCGGCCGGACCGACATTACGCGTGACGCTTACGCGAGACTGGTTTCACCGCTTGAGCACTAGTTGCTTAAAGGTGACCGGCGGGTGTCTGCTCTCTCACTTTAGTTGAACTGAGTGTGGCTACGCCCGGTCCTTGCGAAGGTTAAAACAGCACCAACTTGACAAACTATCGTTGTGGTTTTGATGCGAGGTAAGAACGGTTCTTGCTCAGCCCGTAGCAGCCACGTAAAACTTGCAACAACAAAGTAGAGGACGTCTAACTTGTTTTTGCAGGGCATGTTGTGATGTGATGTGGTCAAGACGTGATGCTATATTTTATTGTATGAGATGATCATGTTTTGTAACCGAGTTATCGGCAATGGCAGGAGCCATATGGTTGTCGCTTTATTGTATGAAATGCAACGCCATGTAATTGCTTTACTTTATCACTAAGCGAGAGCGATAGTCGAGAAGCAATAGTTGGCGAGACGACAACGATGCTACGATGGAGATCAAGGTGTCGCCCGGTGGCGATGGTGATCATGACGGTGCTTCGGAGATGGAGATCACAAGCACAAGATGATGATGACCATATCATATCACTTATATTGATTGCATGTGATGTTTATCCTTTATGCATCTTATCTTGCTTTGATTGACGGTAGCATTATAAGATGATCTCTCAATAAAATTATCAAGAAGTGTTCTCCTGAGTATGCACCGTTGCTAAAGTTCAGTAGTACCCGGACACCACGTGATGATCGGGTGTGATAAGTTCTACGTCCATCTACAACGGGTGCAAGCCAGTTTTGCACACGCAGAATACTCGAGTTAAACTTGACGAGCCTAGCATATGCAGATATGGCCTCGAACACGGAGACCGAAAGGTCGAGAGTGAATCATATAGTAGATATGATCAACATAGTGATGTTCACCATTGAAAACTACTCCATCTCACGTGATGATCGGTTATGGTTTAGTTGATTTGGATCACGTAGTCACTTAGATGACTAGAGAGATATCTGTCTAAGTGGGAGTTTTTAATATGATTAATTGAACTTAAATTTATCATGAACTTAGTACCGATAGTATTTTGCTTGTCTATGTTTACTGTAGATAGATGGCTCGTGCTGTTGTTCCGTTGAATTTTAATGCGTTCCTTGAGAAAGCAAAGTTGAAAGATGATGGTAGCAATTACACGGACTGGGTCCGTAATTTGAGGATTATCCTCATTGCTGCACGTAAGAATTATGTCCTGGAAGCACCGCTGGGTGCCGTGCCTGCTGCAGAGCAACGCCGAAGTTGTGAACGTCTGGCGAGCAAAGCTGATGACTACTCTATAGTTCGATTGTGCCATGCTTTACGGCTTAGAACCGGTCTTCAACGACGTTTTGAACGTCATGGAGCATATGAGATGTTCCAAGAGTTGAAGTTAATATTTCAAGAAAATGCCCGGATTGGGAGATATGAAGTCTCCAATAAGTTCTATAGCTGCAAGATGGAGGAGAATAGTTCTGTCAGTGAGCACATACTCAAAATGTCTGGGTATAATAATCACTTAATTCAGCTGGGAGTTAATCTTCCGGATGATAGTGTCATTGACAGAATTCTCCAATCACTACCACCAAGCTACAAGAGCTTCGTGATGAACTATAATATGCAAGGGATGACTAAGACAATTCCTGAGCTCTTCGCAATGCTAAAAGCCGCGGAGGTAGAAATCAAGAAAGAGCATCAAGTGTTGATGGTCAACAAGACCACTAGTTTCAAGAAAAGGGCAAAGGAAAGAAGAAGGAAACTTCAAAAGAACAGCAAGAAAGTTGCTGCTCAAGAGAAGAAACCCAAGTCTGGACCTAAGCCTGAAATCGAGTATTTTTACCGCAAGCGATCGACCTCGAAGCGGAACTGCCCCAAGTATTTGGCGGATAAGAAGGATGGCAAGGTGAACAAAGGTATATGTGATATACATGTTATTGATGTGTACCTTACTAGAGCTCGTAGTAGCACCTGGATATTTGATACTGGTTCATTGCTAATATTTGCAACTCAAACAGGGACTACTGAATAGGCGAGCACCGGCAAAGGACGAGGTGACGATGCGCGTGGGAAACGGTTCTAAAGTCAATGTGATCGCGGTCGGCACGCTACCTCTACATCTACCTTCGGGATTAGTTTTAGACCTAAATAATTGTTATTTGGTGCCGCGTTGAGCATGAACATTATATCTGGATCTTGTTTGATGCGAGACGGTTATTCATTTAAATCAGAGAATAATGGTTGTTCTATTTATATGAGTAATATCTTTTATGGTCATGCACCCTTGAAGAATGGTCTATTCTTGTTGAATCTCGACGTAGTGATACACATATTCATAATGTCGAAGCCAAAAGATGCAGAGTTGATAATGATAGTGCAACTTATTTGTGGCAC
Source organism: Aegilops longissima (assembly GCA_021605205.1). Lineage (NCBI taxonomy): Eukaryota > Viridiplantae > Streptophyta > Magnoliopsida > Poales > Poaceae > Aegilops > Aegilops longissima. The sequence continues at coordinate 666,378,680 of CM038678.1, forward strand.
TGCCGCTTAGGTCATATCGGTGTAAACGCATGAAGAAACTCCATACGATGGACTTTTGGAATCACTTGATTATGAATCATTTGGTACTTGCGAACCGTGCCTCATGGGCAAGATGACTAAAACACCGTTCTCCGGTTGTATGGAGAGAGCAACAGACTTATTGGAAATCATACATACAGATGTATGTGGTCCGATGAATGTTGAAGCTCGTGGCGGATATCGTTATTTTCTGACCTTCACAGATGATTTAAGCAGATACGGGTATATCTACTTGATGAAGCATAAATCTGAAACATTTGAAAAGTTCAAAGAATTTCAGAGTGAAGTTGAAAATCATCGTAACAAGAATAAAGTTTCTACGATCTGATCATGGAGGAGAATATTTGAGTTACGAGTTTGGTCTACATTTAAAGCAATGCGGAATAGTTTCGCAACTCACGCCACCGGGAACACCACAGCGTAATGGTGTGTCCGAACGTCAGAATCGTATTTTACTAGATATGGTGCGATCTATGATGTCTATTTCCGATTTACCGCTATCGTTTTGGGGTTATGCTTTAGAGACGGCCGCATTCACGTTAAATAGGACACCATCAAAATCCGCTGAGACGACACCTTATGAACTATGGTTTAGCAAGAAACCAAAGTTGTCGCTTCTGAAAGTTTGGGGTTGCGATGCTTATGTGAAAAACTTCAACCTGATAAGCTTGAACCCAAATCGGAAAATGTGTCTTCATAGGACCCAAAGGAGACAATTGGGTATACCTTCTATCACAGATCCGAAGGCAAGACAATCGTTGCTAGAATGGATCCTTTCTAGAGAAAGAGTTTCTCTCGAAAGAAGTGAGTGGGAGGAAAGTGGAACTTGATGAGGTAATAGTACCAGCTCCCTTATTGGAAAGTAGTTCATCACGTAAATCGGTTTCGTGACACCTACACCAATTAGCGAGGAAGATAATGATAATGATCATGAAACTTCAGATCAAGTTTTCACCGAACTTCAGAGATCAACCAGAATAAAATCCGCACTGAGTGGTACGGTAATCCTACTCGAAGTCATGCTACTAGATCATGGTGAACCTACGAACTATGAAGAAGCGATGGTGAGCCCAGATTCCGCAAAATGGCTTGAAGCCATGAAATCTGAGATGGGATCCATGTATGAGAACAAAGTATGGACTTTGGTTGACTTGCCCGATGATCGGCAAGCCATTGAGAATAAATGGATCTTTAAGAAGAAGACTGACGCTGATGGTAACATAACTGTCTATAAAGCTCGACTTGTTGCAAAAGGTTTTCGACAAGTTCAAGGGGTTGACTACGACGAGACTTTCTCACCCGAAGCGATGCTTAAAGTCTGTCCAGAATCATGTTAGCAATTGCTGCATTTTATGATTATGAAATTTGGCAAATGGATGTAAAACTGCATTCTTGAATGGATTTCTAGAAGAAGAGTTGTATATGATGCAACCGAAGGTTTTGTTGATCCAAAAAGTCTTGACAAAGTGTGCAAGCTCCAGCGATCAATTTATGGTCCTGCAAGCCTCTCGGAGTTGGAATAAACGCTTTGATAGTGTGATCAAAGCATATGGTTTTATACAGACTTTTGGAGAAGCCTGTATTTACAAGAAAGTGAGTGGGAGCTCAGAGCATTTCTAATATTATATGTGGATGACATATTGTTAATTGGAAATGATATAGAATTTCTGGATAGCATAAAAGGATACTTGAATAAAAGTTTTTCAATGAAAGACCTCGGTGAAGCTGCTTATATATTGGGCATTAAGATCTATAGAGATAGATCAAGACGCTTAATTGGACTTTCACAAAGCACATACCTTGATAAAGTTTTGAAAAAGTTCAAAATGGATCAGGCAAAGAAAGGTCTTTTACCTGTGTTACAAGGTGTGAAATTGAGTCGACTCAATGCCCCACCACGCAGAAGATAGAGAGAAAATGAAAATGTTCCTATGCTTCAGCCATAGGCTCTATCATGTATGCAATGCTGTGTACCAGACTGACGTGTGCTTAGCAATAAGCTTGGCAGGAAGGTACCAAAGTAATCCAGAGTGGATCATCTGGACAGCGTCAAGAACATCCTGAAATACCCGAAAAGGACTAAGGATATGTTTCTCGATATGGAGGTGACAAAGAGCTAATCGTAAATGGTTACGCCGATGCAAGCTTTGACACTGATCCGGACGATTCTAAATCGCAAACCGGATACGTATTTTTATTAAACGGTGGAGCTGCCGGTTGGTGCAGTTCTAAACAAAGCGCCGTGGCGGGATCTACATGTGAAGCGGAGTACATAGCTGCTTCGAAGCAGCAAATGAAGGAGTCGGATGAAAGAGTTCATTTCCGATCTAGGTGTCATACCTAGTGCATCGGGACCAATGAAGATCTTCTCGTGACAATATCGTGCAATTGCCTTGGCAAAGGAATCCAGATTTCACAAGAGGACCAAGCATATCAAGAGACGCTTCAATTCCATTCGGGACCAAGTCCAAGTGGGAGACATAGAGATTTGCAAGATACATACGGATCTGAATGTTGCGACCCGCTGACTAAGCCTCTTCCACGAGCAAAACATGATCAGCACCAAGACTCCATGGGTGTTAGAATCATTTTGTGTAATCTAGATTATTGACTCTAGTGCAAGTGGGAGATCAAGGAAATATGCCCTAGAGGCAATAATAAAGTTATTATTTATTTCCTTATATCATGATAAATGTTTATTATTCATGCTAGAATTGTATTAACCGGAAACATAATACATGTGTGAATACGTAGACAAAAGAGTGTCACTAGTATGCCTCTACTTTACTAGCTCGTTAAATCAAAGATGGTTATGTTTCCTAAACCATAGACATGAGTTGTCATTTGATTATCTAGATCACATCATTAGGAGAATGATGTGATTGACTTGACCCATTCCGTTAGCTTAGCACTTGATCGCTTAGTATGTTGCTTATGCTTTCTTCATGACTTATACAAAGTTCCCTAAACTATGAGATTATGCAACTCCCGTTTACGGAGGAACACTTTGTGTGCTACCAAACGTCACAACGAATCGGGTGATTATAAAGGTACTCTACAGGTGTCTCCAAAAGTATATGTTGAGTTGGCATGAATCGAGATTAGGTTTTGTCACTCCGATTGTCGGAGAGGTATCTCTGGACCTTCTCGGTAATACACATCACATAAGCCTTGCAAACATTGCAACTAATGAGTTAGTTGTGAGATGATGTATTACGGAACGAGTAAAGAGACTTACAAGTAACGAGATTGAACTAGGTATTGGATACCGACGATCGAATCTCAGGTAAGTAACATACCGATGACAAAGGGAACAACGATGTCGTTATGCGGTTTGACCGATAAAGATCTTCGAGAATATGTAGGAACCAATATGGGCATCCAGGTTCCGCTATTGGTTATTGACCGAGAATGGTTCTAGGTCATGTCTACATAGTTCTCGAACCCGTAGGGTCTGCACGCTTAACGCTTCGATGATGATTCATTATGAGTTTATAAGTATTGATGTACCAAGGTTGTTCGAGTCCCGGATGTGATCATGGACATGACGAGGAGTCTCAAATGGTCGAGACATAAAGATTGATATATTGGAAGCCTATGTTTGACTTGGAAAGGTTCCGGATGAAAACAGAAGTTATCGAACACCGGGGTTACCGGAACCCCGGGGGTCTATGGGCCTTGATGGGC